>KV908617.1:128574-136074 GCA_002005505.1 Botryococcus braunii
GACGACAACAACAACAACAACAACAACAACAACAACAATAATGATGATGATGATGATGATAATCGGGATAGGGGTAGCGTTAAGTTTTGCATGATGGGCATCAGGGCTTTCATTGTACAAGAACGGAGGGCGACTAGCCTCCATTTCTGCCTCTCAAGCAAGCGTGTGAGGCCAAATCGCCAGGACAGTGAGCATTGGGGACCATAATGCCTGGAGTAGTTGGGAACAATGAAACCCGGAGTAGGTAGGACGAATGTTGCCTGGAGTAGTTTGGTATAATGATGCCTGGAGTAACTGCGAACAGTGAAGCCTGGATGGCCGGCAACGGGGATTGCAACTAAGATTGCTAGTACCAGTAGCAATCCTAGTGCAAGTACAGGGACCCCAACCTGGAACAGAGAGAGCGGGGGAGGGAGACGCTAAATCGGTCACACAGCAGGAATATTGTGTGTGTGTGTGTGTGGGGGGGGGGGGGGGCGGACCGGAGCCGAGGCGGAGGTTGGAGGAGGGGCAGTGGGCAATGCCGATGTTGTTGTCGGCAAATTGACGGATCTCGTCGTCGTCCAGCATGCAGCAGTGCGCAAACCAACAGTCCTCCTTGTCCCACCCCACCTGCCTGCCCAGTGCAGCCAGCCCCCTTGACTCTCTCTCTCTTCCTCCCACACCAACCCCCCCCCCACAACCACACACACATACCGCATGGGAACGTATACTGGAAATTCAGCAGTCCAAAACTCTCCATACCCACACCTTGACGCCCTACTATCTCCTTCCTCCCAACCAGCGGTCTCTGAACACCGCGCTTTGGTCGAACTGGTGCTTCCGATATATTAACAACTAGAAATTTTAAAGGTAAAATGAATATCTTTAAAATGCCTCTCAATTCTGGAAGTCGCAGGACTTGACACTCATTTGATTACTGGACTTCGCACGAAGGTTCAAACAAGACGTGTGGGGCTGCTCTCGCCCTACACGCGTGCTCCTCTCTCTGCCAATAATGTATCCTCTTTCTAAGCCTGCAGCAAGGAGAAACTGGCCAACAGGCTTTGGAGATGTCTTATGTAACACAAAGATCTTGGCAAGAAGATCAAATGAGCCCATGGCACAAAGGCAAGTCTGCATCTCAATTCCTGCGGGTCTGATTTCCGAGTTCAGAAACTCCACATCCTGAAGGACAACAAAAAAAAGGCGGTCAGTATACTTCAGGATGCTCCCGTGTGGAGTTGAACCACTGGCACGTCCGGGAGGGAAGGTCGCTACCACAGAACGTGGGAGTCGCATGTGATTCAGGGCTGTAAGCGCACCTTATGTACTCCCCGGGTCTACAGCCATATGTCTGGAGGCTAAAGTCAATGTCCTCCTGCAGCACTCCCGCAGCCCCTCAGTGGCCGTGTCTGTTCCCACGGCCTTGCGGCCCTCACGACTTGTCCAGGCAGGAGCTCCTGCACGCACATGGTGTGCGTGCCTGTCCCATGACCCACCCGCGTCACGTGGGCAAAATGTCAGTGTTGCACCCACGTCACCCACGTCAGTCTGGGTGCACATACGTGCCAGGCGCGCAATCCCTCGAAATCCACCCCCCCCGTCTCTCTCTCTCTCTCTCTCTCTCTCTCTCTCTCTCTCTCTCTCTCTCTCTCTCTCTCTCTCTCTCTCTCTCTCTCTCTCTCTCTCTCCCTCCCTCCCTCTCTTCCCCCTCCCTCCCCCCTTGCCCCCGCTCCCCCGCGCCTCTCAAGACGCTGACTCAGTCTCCGGCCACCATACCGGGGCTGCTTCAGGCAATGCTCCAATTGGAGGTATGGCTTCAAAAAGTGGGCTTGGGCATAGGGGCCGTTTCCCCTCCACTTGGGGACACCCGGAGGGAGGGAGGAAGGAGAGCGAGAGAGGAGAGAGAGAGAGAGAGAGAGAGAGAGAGAGGAGAGAGAGAGAGAGAGAGAGAGGAGAGGAGAGAGAGAGAGAGAGAGAGAGAGAGAGAGAGGATGTGGGCGCAGGGAGACGTGGAGAGATCACTTGTAAGGCGGAATACGTCAGAGAGGCCCGAGAGAGAGAGAGAGAGAGAGAGAGAGAGAGAGAGAGAGAGAGAGAGAGAGAGAGAGAGAGAGAGAGAGAGAGAGAGAGAGAGAGAGAGAGAGAGGGAGAGAGAGAGAGAGAGTGTGTGTGTGTGTGTGTGAGAGAGAGAGTGAGAGAGAGAGAGAGAGAGAGAGAGAGAGAGAGAGAGAGAGAGAGAGAGAGAGAGAGAGAGAGAGAGAGAGAGAGAGATAAGAGGACGTGGCTCATGCGGCATGGGGACATTGGGGAGGTAAGTGATGAGAGATAGGGACACGAACGACGAGGGAACGTGCTACCGGGGTGGTGTTAATGCTGTCGTCACTTTGTGTGGCGTTGCGATGCTGCTTGCGACCCGCGACGGTCGTAAGAGCAATCCATTGCGCTCCAAAAGATCAACAATACAATATTCATCAGGCACCGCGTTATAGCGAATCAACAATCCAAATCACAGAGAACCCCGCCGATGGTGGGCTTGAGTTTGATTCTCAGGTTCCCGTGAAAGGGGGGGGGGATTGGGTGGGGTTTATCTCCAGACCAATCTGTTACGAAAAGACGCGCGCACACACGAGCACACACACACACACACACACACACACACACACACACACACACCACACACACACACACACACACACACACACACCACACACCACACACACAGACACACACCACACACACACACAAACTAGAAAAACTAGTCCTTTTTCTGGTGTGTCAACAACAACAGAGAGGGCCCGTGCGGAGATGATGGAGGGAGGAGGGACCTGGTTCTCGGCAAGGTGGGTGTGGAGGCGCCGCCGGGGTTGGCGGGCCAGGCGCGCCGCCTCCGCCATCAGCGAGTTTGTCACGAGAGGGCGAGCACGGCGCCAGCCCACTCTGCACATCGAATACCTGCCCCCCCCCTCTCCCGTCCCTCAGACACCAGCCCGCGTGCGCGTGAGCATATGAGAGAGAGAGAGAGAGAGAGAGAGAGAGAGGAGAGAGAGAGAGAGAAGAGAGGAGAGAGAGAGAGAGAGAGGAGAGAGAGAGAGAGAGAGAGAGAGAGAGAGAGAGAGAGAGAGAGAGAGAGAGAGAGAGAGATTAGGGAGGAGAAGGGTGGGCGCGAACTTCCCCCGGGGAAGGAGGAGGGGGATGAAACTAAAGTGGCAACACCGCAAGTGGCCCTGGAATGGCTCAATCCTTTGTAGTTTACAACTGTTCACCACACCAACCTATAAACCAACCCTAAGCCTAAAATGGTTACCCTAATCCAGTTAGTTTAGTAGTGCAAACCACCAGAAGTCAGATAGTCTGGTCCCCAGAGTGACCAGATGAAGGCAACGGAACTTTTTATTCAGAACCCCTTCTGACGGCAGACAAAGACGTTACGGAACCCCTTCTGACTCCCGACAAAGGGTACAATTCCAAAACGCATCTCTCCCCCCCCCCTACCCCCGGGGGGTGGAGGGGGAGGGAGGGGAGGGTCGCCCTCTGGGAGGGTGGCTTTGCATTGTCCCTCGGGGAAAGGGGGGGGGGGGGGAGGGCGGGTGGAGCGTGCGGAACCGTGCTGACCAAACAAGGAATGGAGTGCCAAGAGATGATAACGTGGGGAGAAAAGAGACGGATTATGGAGAGGAGGGCCCCCGGAAAAAGAATGGGGAAAAAATAGGAAAGAAAAATAGGGCTTCACTTCTTGTTCTAAAAGAAAGTAGAACTAGGGCAGACCGGGAAGGGTCGTGGAAGAGGGAGATGCAGCGGGCCATGTCGAGGAGGATGGCGGGCTCCTGCTCGCACACCCTGTCCGGTGGCAGCCCTCCCGCGCTCTGCCCCAGGCTCATCGCCCCCCGCGTCGGATGGAAGCGATCCCCATCTCCCTGCCAGCAAGCCCCGCCCGCTTGTTTCTCCAGGGGACCCCTTCATCGTCCAAGTTCGGTGCATTCTTCAGGCCTCCTCTTCTGTGTCCTCTTGGCACTCTCGCACCGGCTGGGTGTGTGTGTGTGTGTGTGTGTGTGTGTGTGTGTGTGTGTGTGTGTTGTGTGTGTGTGTGTGTGTGTGTGTGTGTACGTGTGCGTGCGCCTGCGCGTGCGCGTGCGCGCGCGTGCGTGCGTGCGTGCGTGCATGTGTGAGGGGGAGGGAGGGAGAGAGAGAGAGAGAGGAGAGAGAGAGAGAGAGAGAGAAGAGAGAGAGAGAGAGAGAGAGAGAGAGAGAGAGAGAGAGAGAAGAGAGAGAGAGAAGAGAGAGAGAGAGAGAGGAGAAGAGAGAGAGACAGAGAGAGAGACAGAGAGAGAGAGAGAGAGGAGAGAGAGAGAGAGAGAGAGAGGAGAGAGAGAGAAGAGAGAGAGAGAGAGAGAGAGCGGTGTGTGTGAGAGAGGGGGACTTGGCCGGGGGGGGTAGGTGCGTTAGAGTTTCCGTTTTGGTGTACCTCTGTCCCTGTAGCCACCTCCCCGCGCGTGCGCAAACACCACACACACACACCACACACACACACACACACCACCCCACGCCAGACAGACAGACAGAGAGAGAGAGAGAGAGAGAGAGAGAGAGAGAGAGAGAGAGAGAGAGAGAGAGAGAGGAGAGAGAGAGAGAGAGAGAGGCGGGGGGAGAGAAACAGGTGGGTCGAAGAGAGGGAGGGAGGAGTGAGAAGCAGAGAGGGGGGGGGGGGGCCAGACCGAGCGGCGGCTATGGAGTGGTCGGGTGACGTGTGGGTAGATGTAGAGGTGGTCGGAGGTGGTGGTGCAGCCCGTCAGAGCAGCTCCGCCATGCCAGCTTGCAGGCCGCCCGCACGTCCTCCCCGTCATGTGCGCCCAGGCCTGGTAGCACGTGCTCAGCCAGCCAAACAGCTTGCTGTCTTGTGCCACGCACTGTCAGTGCTACCTGCCCCCCCATGTACTCAGATGTCAGCAGTCTGGCAACTGGAACCACTCCCTGTGTGACTCACATTCAGCAGTCAGCACTGGAACTTGCCCCCCCCCCCCACCCATGGGACTTACGTGTCACCAGTCTGGCAACTGGAAACTAACCCTCTGTGTACTCATGTCACAGTCAGCTGGAACCTGCACTCCCATGGACTCACATGACAGCAGTCAGCACTGGAACCTGCACTCCCATGTGACTCACATGATAGCAGTCAGCACTAGAACCTGCACTCCCATGTGACTCACATGTCAGCAGTCAGCATGGAACCTGCACTCCCATGTGACTCACATGTCAGGAGTCAACACTGGAACATGCAACCCCCATGTGCCTCACATGTCGGCGTCTGGCACTGACCCCCCCCCCCCCCCCCCCCCATGTGTCTCATATGTCAGGAAATCCCAGCAGTCCCCACCCCACAAACCTCATCAGCACCAAATCCCCCGCCCCCTTCACAAACAAAAACAAGGGTGAGGAGGAGCATGGGTGCAATGGCATGGAGCATGGGGTGCCGAGACCAATGGCATTGAGCATGGGGCGCAGAGGCCAATAGCATGGAGCATGGAGTGCCGAGGCCAATGGCATGAAGCATGGGATGCCGAGGCCAATGGTATGGAGCATGTGGCCCAGAGACCTATGGCATGGAGCATGGGGCAGAGAGGATAAAGGCACAAGATTGGGTTGGAGTGTTAATGCGCACATGTGATGGTGCGTATTGACCAGCCCGGGAATGACAACGTGATTAGGCAGGCTGATGACTTCATCAGCAGTACTGTACTGCTCAGGAAGCTGGCTGGTGCGGCCAACCCACTCAATGACATTGCCTCTTACAAATATGGCTCCATCGTCCAGTTCTCCAGTGAAAGCGTTGAAAGTGGCCAGTTTTTGGATATCCTGTAGGACATTGAAAATCTCCAAACTTCATTTCATGGTCGCAATAACTTTATCAAGGTTTACATGATGATTGCCACGAAATTTGTGTCCATCACCTGGGCGTGCACGGACGACCCCATACCCTAAGCTGAGAACTGGCAAACAGGTGCCCCTGCTGGAATGACAATGTCATAGATTACTTCTATTTGATGAGCTTCGAGTGATACGAAAACATTAACGATCAAAGGGAATGTCGAGATGACACCCTTGCCTGCTTAACCTAACACGGAAATGAAGGGTAAACGTGAGGCCGGCTAACGGAACACGGACCCTTGTATCACTGAACAAAATCTTGACGTAAGTTCTACAGCGACTCATGCAAGCAGCTCCCTTGTCGTGCTAGTTGAACTGCGTTGAGAAAGCGGACAATTTTACTCTCTCAACGGTGGTATTCTCTAAGCGAGCCAGATTTAGATAAATAAGCAGTTTTCAGCCTGGATAGCCACCCTAATCGAGCTTACCTTCACCAACAGTGTTCCATCCGGAACAGGACGAGGTTCGCCGGCGATGCCCATCAGATCCTACTCTCAGATGCCTTTGAAAATTTCGAGTTCCCGGGAGAAGCGTGCAAGCAATCATGACATAATAGTAAAGGGATGAATGGTCTAATGTTCTCCTGAATTTTTGACACAGCTGAATGGCGAGTTGCTCGGCAGGCTGTACCGCAACTAGAATAGGTCCATGTGATACCCTTATGAAGAGAGACCATTGTCACATGTTTCAGAGCAGCACATCCCACCAGCTGAGGGTAAGCCATGTGGGCACAACCTCAAGGCCTGAACCCTGTTTATATTCCAAGACTCCCATTCCTCAGGGGGCTGATACACCGACAGGCCAGCTGCGGAGCAAGCTTCAAGGACGGCATCACCAGCCACCCTTGAATATCGCTATGCAGCAGAACGTCACACTCACTCTGACCAGGGCCGGTCTTGATGCTTGGCAAAGTAACCCCTCAAGTGTGTGCACTATAAAGTGTGCTTAGGTCAAATTTCTGGAACTTACGTATCATGGTTGTCCCTTAGATAGTGTGCGAACGTGCACTCTTTTTTAGCTGCATGAGGAGATAGTGTGCGAACGTGCACTTTTTTTAGCTGCATGAGCTCTACCTGCGTAGGACTGGACTTTGGCAGAATAAAGTGAATGTATGTGTGTGTGTGTGTGTGTGTGTGTGTGTGTGTGTGTGTGTGTGTGTGTGTCCGTGTGTGCATACACCAAAACATGTGTATTTTACCACACACATGCGGTATGCGCTCTCTATAGTTTGTATATGTGCTTGGATATAAATGTGCATGCAAGATCGCGCAGCAGAAATAGCTGGTATTCCTACATGCTTTGGGACCTTCCTTTGCTCTATCCCCTAAGAGTTTATGGTGTGCGGTTAGGAAAGGCTACACTCTTAATACTAAATCAGTAGCATTTGTGGAGACTGTTTCAAAAAATTTCATAATACATTTGTGGGGAGGCACATTGTCAGTTCCACGTGCGAATCGTCACACAGCCCCAGGAGCTCTTCCCCGAACTCGCAACTCTCAGAAAAATTGGAGGCCCATATGGGTTCTCCCCACGGGTCACATTCTCGTCGATGGAAATTGTCGGGAATGGCATGGGCCGCGAGGGCCGCCAGAA
>KV908617.1:141074-143574 GCA_002005505.1 Botryococcus braunii
ATAATCGGTAAACAATGAAGCCACAGTCTAATGATGGAAAAGGAAACTCATCAAAAGACCGATGCTTGCCATGTGTGTTTTGTTGTCGCACTGGCATTTTGGGACGCCCAGAATTTGGGCCCCAGATGCCAGTCCAGTCCCCTGGGACGGCCCTCCTGCTCGGAGGCTCCCTTGCCGGGAGCTCCCAGGCAGGGGAGCCGGGAGTCCCCTGGGACCCCTGGGACTCGCAGCGAGTCTCGCTGCCATGGCGTCCCCAGCGGCACCAAAAAAATGTACTGCCCGTACACGATTACGTACTGCCATCCTCCGTGGCGGTTCAACCGCTGCCGTTGCCTGTTCAAGCGTCCAATTCAAGTTAGGGCAGTGCCACCAGCCTGCCGGGTGGTCAGTTCTCTGAAGCGCACCAACACACTCAAAGGTTGGGTTTTCATTCAGACTGACACAGTTCAAGAGAGTTTTGGTTTCTCATCCTCCGTCTGCAGCACCATGGTGTGTATGACGTCCCCTCTTGTCGCGCATCGTCAGTGACCCGCGTTCTTATTGCATGGGAATGGAGTCTATGCACATTCAAACGAGACATAATCGATTTTGCATTTGATATAATCAGCACTACTCCTGTTTATGCTTAGGCATGTTATGTTTCTTGGGACAACTCGAGTTGGAGCAACAAAGCCGTTGTTAAGGAAATGGTTGCCATTCAGGCTCAGGCTTATCACTGAGAACAATTTGAAGGAAATAAATGAAATATTGCGTGAAGTGTTGCATCGTTTCCGCTTTGTGTATGGATTGTTTGGCTGAATTAGAGTGTTCTCGAAGCAGAGTTACCGCAAAACTGTTGCTGCTGCCCGGCGAGACAAGAAAGGGGGCCGAGCCCAAGGTCTCACTGAAGAGCAAAAGCAAGAAATACGGTCAGTTTCTGGACGATGATGCTCTTCTTTCGTTGCGTTAAGTTGAAACGGCTCCCTCCGTTATGGAGACGTATCTTGCAGACTTGAATAGTTCCCTTGCTGCTGCAGGGAAGCCTTTGATTTGTTCGATACGGATGGCTCTGGAACGATCGACGCCAAGGAACTCAAGGTTGCAATGCGGTGCGCTACTGGACTTACTCGGGCTGTTTCGAAACCGAGGGCATGGCGCGCATTCTGTCATCAACTCTGGCTAATGTGCGTTAAAGGAGATGTAATCTTCCAAACTAAATGTGTTATGCCCACAGGGCACTGGGCTTTGAGCCTAAGAAGGAGGAAATCAAGAAGATGATTGCTGATATTGATAAGGATGGCTCCGGCACCATTGATTTTGAGGAGTTCTTAGCCATGATGACTGCAAAAATGGGGGAACGTGACAGCAAGGAGGAGATTTTGAAAGCGTTTAAGCTGTTTGATGATGATGAAACTGGCAAAATCAGCTTCAAGAACCTGAAGCGTGTTGCCAAAGAGCTCGGAGAGAACATCACAGATGAAGAGCTCCAGGTCTGCTTTGATTTGACCCTTTGTGGGATTGTTGGACTCAACTTTTTCAAAAGCATTCTTCATTGGCCAGCATTTGCTGAAAAGTTGCATACACAGCTTTTCCATCAAGGTTGTCCCATGTTCACCTGACTGGCCTAGCAGAACATGGGATGCAAATCTTATTGATTGCTACTTGCAGGAGATGATTGATGAGGCAGATCGAGATGGGGATGGCGAAGTCAATGAAGAGGAATTCATCCGTATCATGAAGAAAACATCTTTGTTTTGACTGCTGCCGGGGATGTTGAATTTGCAACAGTGGTACAGCAAGCCGCATGTGTGTACGGCTGTATTTGTGTAAGGATGTGTGTGTGTGTGTGTGTGTGTGTGTGTGTGTGTGTGTGTGTGTGTGTGTGTGTGTGTGTGTGTGTTTGTGTGAGTGTGTGTCGGGGGCCCGGGGGGGGGGGGGGTTTCCGCAATTGAGCAGTCTACTGTTACAATGCCAGACATGTCAATTGGAGCCGTAGACTGATTAAATTCAAGCAAGTGCACTGTTTTTTTTTGGTAACCGTTGCACCATGCTCTGCATGACCGACCAAACACACACTTCAGTATTTGGTTTTTTTTATCAGAGTGGAAGGGAAAAACAGTTCTGGAATTAGGTATCAAGATTTCCATATTCAGGCATGTCAGTGACCAAATCTATGTTCAGATCCTTCTGAAAAGGATATCTCAGTGCTGGTCGGCTAAGTGACAGACCGTCTGTGCTGTTGATTTGAGCAGGACATAGTTTTTGTTTGTGTGATCCTGATCATCTGCGCCACGGGGTCTGGATAGTCTACCATAGGCTCTTGCTGCTGTGAAGCTTGCGTTTAAACAAGGCTGCACGGAGTTTGCTGGCTAGGGTGTGTGACGTCCGAATGTGTCTTTGAGTCGGCGTCAGCTGTTGTCCGCTTGACTCAGTCCAGCCGCCAAGCAAGTTTCTTTTGCATTTAATGCCTGGACTTTGAGGGTCCAAATCTCAATGTTTCTGCCCTTTCAGTTATCCAGAA
>KV908617.1:148574-181074 GCA_002005505.1 Botryococcus braunii
AAATGCCAAACAATACATTGTCCCACCAATTTTCGCTCTGGTTAGTCATGACTTAGTCTTCCTAGTCTTCTCTCCTCCCTCCCCCTCCCTTGATCACCTGTCGCACCCTGTTATGCTCACCGTCACACAATAAGAGGATCACTTCATGCAGCTCCATGTCCACACCCGGGCATACCTGGGGGGTCAACCAAACCAAAGCCTTCGTCGTCCCAATCCACCAGAGGAGGTGCCAGTGCGCTGGCATCTCCTTGTCCTGCTGGAGAGGATGAAAACATCATAGCCCCCTTGATCATGAGGGCTGCCACCAACTTGACGTGGCTGTAGTCACAGGTAGCACCATCCGGGAGTTGTGTTGCAGCCTCTTTGACGGCACCGACTCCATTTCCTCCGGATGCATGTATTGCTGCACAGCAGGAGTTCCCCGTCATCATAGCCCTCCACTTTCGAGTATTGTTTTACACACCTCATATCTTGACTCTACAAATGTTGGAGAAATACTTGAAACTTCGTGAGTGTCCTCTTTCCATAGATGCCTGTGTATGTGTATACACTGAGAGGGCCGCTTGCTTTTTATGTTGTACTGCGAGCACATAAGAAGGGACACCGCAAAGTCGAACAATTGTGGTACTGAGGGTAGATATCATGACCTGTTGTTGGAAAGACCGTACAGAATATCGATATGGCACGGCATGGCCCCACCACTTAAGCCTGTGTGCACGCACACGTGAGGATGAATGAGCCCGCCTGCCCGCCCGCCCGCGCGCGCGCCCACACACACACACACACACACACACACACACACACACACACACACACACACACACCCACACACACACACACACGCACACACACACACACACGTGCGTGCGCACACGTTCACTCCTATAAAGAACAAATCCTAGGTGTTTATACATTGCACATCAAGGCTACATATGGACGGCGACGGATGCTGGAGAATCGTGATATGACAAACATGATGACTGGCAAGGCTTCAAATCCAACCAGTCGGCAGCACAATCCTGGTTTCGAGGTATTGTGTTGGTGTGACCTTCATTGAAGCTGGGTCTGCATCCACATACTAAATTGGTCCTTGGGGTTGATGCTAAAGAAGATAAGACGAGATTGCATATGCGGATCAGATGAATGTCTTGAGAGGCCTGCTCTGAAATCACAGCGGAGAAGCTGCCTAGATGGAGTTTGGAATTCACCTTTGCATACTGCATGTGCCAAAGGCTCTGTCAGACGTGCTTCGCTAGCCAGTTTCTCCCAGTCAAATGTCATGTCATCAACGCCAGCTGCAGCACACGCGATGTACCCTATCACTGTCCCAACCTGCATGACCGATGCCCAAGCGCAACATGCCCTCAGTCAGAAACATGTATCTGCTGGCGTATTTAATTCTGGCAGCAGAGCAACAACTGTGTGGCTGGCCCAAGGAATCCCTGACATCACAAATAAGATCCGCTTAACCTGGACAGAGGGTGCGCCAGACAGTCAATTGGAAACTTTCATATGCCCTCCTCTTGATCTGGCAGATAAACAAAGAGCTAGCCCCCTTTCCCAACCCCCCCCCTCTCTCTCCCCCTCCCTCTCCCACCTCCCTCCCTCCCTCCCCTCCCCCTCCCCCCCCTCCCTCTCTCACCCCCGTGCCTGCGTGGCAACACCCCTCCCCCTCCTCCCCAGCTCCCTCCTCAGATGTGCTCATTACCCCCTTTCCCTCTCCGCCTCCCCATGTATTTTGAAAGCTCACGTCCTTTCATGTACTGTGCAGGCAAAAGCTTTAGGAAACTTCTTGCAGAACAGAATACCAGACCATACCAAAGAAGCCGCAAACCTTGCATTGAAAACAATCTGGAAAGGTCAATGAGCATGTCCCATGGAAATGGCTGAGCAAAGCAGGATACACGTCTATACTAAAGAAACTGCAGAGGGTGCCTTGAAGAAATTCTGGAAAGGTCATAAGCTTTTCCAATGGAAAGGGCTTGTGATCCATCCGGTGGAAACGTCCAGAACTGTTCCAACAGTCTGCCTTTCGCTATTCCATTAAGACAGGGAATACTGCCCTTAACATGCTACCAGGGCGCCCCGCCCCCCCACCCTCCCCTATCATAACCATGGGGTCCCCTATCCTAGCCCCCGATACCTCATCGCAACAACTGAGGTGCACCCACCTGAATGGGTTTGAGCCGGCCTGTGGTTGCAATGCTGTGCACTGTCTCCCCCGAGCAGAAACGTCGATAGGCGTCATGCTGCGCAGCCTGCCATTTCAGCCCCATGACCAAGCTTCAGCTTTGCTGATATCCATGGTGATGAAGATGAAGAAGAAAACGAATATGCACAATGAAGGAAGATGATGATGATATGACAATCTAATGATGGTTTTGGTGGACTATAATCTTATCTTTCTCTTGCTTCTCCCTGCCGACCATCTCAGGCCAGAAACAGTTTACTGCCGCATCTGTTGTGCTTAAGCGGGGTATTTAATGAGCAAGGTTCCAAAAATTAGCCGTTCACAAACGGTGGGGTCCCTGGTGTTTATACAAACAACAGAGTCCAATCACAGCCAGCTGAGAACTATTTATCACCCCATTGCGCCTGAAGCAAAGAGCACTATCGTGGAGAATTGGTACCGTGGAGTTTCCAATCAGGTTGAGAAGCATATCAGCAGAAGCCCCTTCAGCGCCCTGCTGTATGTAGGAATTGCGGTTTGCCCAGGCTGCGCCACAGGCTCGCTTACTCTGACTCCAGGAAACACCAGCTTGCAGGGAGCTGCCCTTGCAAAATTCCACGATAAGATCCACGAAGGCCTGCTCAAACAACAGAGACTCTGACAAGTCAGGGATATGCGAAAAAGCCTTGCGAGACACCTACTCCCTGGTTTTCAAGAATAAGATGCCACGAAGAACTGCTCAGAGCGTCTCTGACACAACAACAACGACAACAACAACATAATAATAAAATTAATATTACCGGTAATATAATAAGAATGATGATGATGATGATGATGATGATGATAATAGCAGTAATAATAATAATAATTCACAGAGCCCTGTTGAAACCTCAAGGGCATTACCATCTAACGACGAAGTCCACACAAGCCTGCGTAGACAATACGCTTTCGATGCTCAAAGGACAGGGATTCACGGAACTGTGATCAAACAACACCTTCCCGCCATAACAGCTAAAGGTGGGCAGGCTATTTAATGGGCAAAACCGGCACGTCGCCAGGCACGTCATCCTGTAAAGCTGATGAAGTGTGCAACCTTGCAACTTTGTATTGAATCACCAATTGTCACACCGCATGACCTTTCGTTTTGAAGGCACAAGGAGAGACCCCACAGGACAGAGTGAGTCCCACAAGCAGCGCATCCAGTGACACTCATCCAGTCGAGGAGAGCAAGGGTACGGCTGCTTGGGGGCAGAAATGGTAGGAGGGAGAGGTAGTTAGGGAGTTTGATATAAAGAGTGAAGCCTAGTTTGGGAGATTGTCTGAAGAACCCATCATGGACTGGTCAGGTTGGGGCCCGATCATGGGGTAGCCTGGATGAGAATGGCCCTCAGGAGGTCAAGGGTGGTCCTCATGTCATGGCCTGGTTGAGAGGGCCCATCCTTTGACTTGTTCGATTAACAGAAGTAATTAACACAATTGTCTGTTTTACAGTTGTCTGGTTCACATTGGTATCCACAAATTGACCTCTGTCAGAGGGCCAACACAGGCCGCTCCAGATGAGGATTGTCGTCATGAACTACTTCCATGGAATGGCCATCCTGGAGAGGCCTACTTAAGCGGATCTGTCACATGGCCGTGATTGATTCTGGTTGAAGGGCCCCACAGCCGGGGTGGTCTGGTTGAGAGTGGTCGTCATGAGTTGCGTGAAGTTGAGTGAAGTGCTTGACTGGGTGTGAAGGGCTTGACTAAGGTGGTGCTCAAGGAGGGATCTACATGAAAGTGATTGTGACTGTGAGCTGTGATATGTGATGTGAGACTCTGGGATGTCTTACCTTGCCAAAAGTCTCCCGAAAGACTTGGTTGGCACCCTCGCACATGGCTAGCTGCCCCACTTGTGCAGGCCGTTTGCGAGCGAGCTCCCTCAAAAGGCTGTCATTGCACACGTTGATAGGGGCTATCTGGGCATGGTTTGCAAGTTCCTGCATGTTTGCTTATGCACATTAGATACAGAAAATCCCTTCATACATGCGCTCCGCACTATTTGGATTGGCGCAAATTCACCCCAGACAATGAGACATCAGCTGCTGCACACGAACAGGCGTGCACTGCCATAAGAGGCAAGAGGCACTCTATTGTGCACAACTCAACCCCTGTGCAATCAGGTGGATCCCCCAGTCCAATCCACTTCCTCCCCATGGGTGCAAAGAGAGAGGGTAGACAATAGCAGCCCCGGTCCCCCCCCCCCCCCCCCCAAACCTTAACACTCCCCCAATAAAGAAAGAAAACAGAAGAAATGACAAAAGAAAAGAGTGTTGGGGGGGGGGGGTGGGGAGGATCTTAATCTTGAGTTCGGCATATTCCCCAAAAAGTCAACCCCCCCCCCTCTGGAACCCCAAAAAACATGTATACTTATAATTAATTACAAAATAAAAGCCAACGGCACAGGGGTGGAAACCCTGCCCTAGGAATCCTAGGCCTGGTTTAGATAAATGACTTCAGATGCAATATTTGCACCCGTTAAGCACTACACTGGTCTGGTTTCTGCACATCCTTGTGTGTGTTTCACCTTCCAATACTTGACAAGGGTAAGCATCTGGTCGAAAAGACTTGTACCTTCGCACGCTTGGACTCAGCCCATCATGACAACTGTCTGGGCATCAAAGCATGTGAACATTATAGCAATTTGCATTCACGCTAGGGTTAAAGAACCCTTTTCCCCCTTAATCTCCCCGGGTGGGAAAGCGTGGATGGGTCAGCTTCGAGGGAAAATAGTTATGAGATCACCCTATTTTTCAAGCAGACCAATGAAGCAAGGCAGTTATTACCTTCCGTAGTGCAGTCATCTCCACAAACAACCGCTGCTCCTCCTCTTCATCTGCTGGGCCTCGTTTAGAGAAGGAGGAAGCCAATAGCAGGGATGCAGCTTGTGCCCTGCTGGTTTCCAGTTCTTGCATCTCTTTTGAAATACTGAGATTGAGTGGTCCTGGGCGCTGGATATATTGATGTCCCTGTCCGTAGTGACGTTTTCACCATCAGTAGATGCAACTTCACACACACACACACACACACACACACACACACACACACACACACGGAGAGAGAGAGAGAGAGAGAGAGAGAGAGAGAGAGAGAGAGAGAGAGAGAGAGAGTGAGAGTTAGAGTTAGAGAGAGAGAGAGAGAGAGAGAGAGAGAGAGAGAGAGAGAGAGAGAGAGAGAGAGAGAGAGAGAGAGAGAGTGGGATAGAGGGAAGGGGGAGAGAGGGGACAAACTACACATTGCAATGGGCATGCAGGCCCTCTGTGACTGACTTGAAATGAATACTGACACGAAGGGATTTCCAGAACAAGGGGCAATGTAACCTGGCTGGTGAGAACTGCAGCGGAAAAGGTGGAATTGAAGGCTCCGCCGTCTAGCTTCCGAGTCTCCTCACTCAGGAGTCCATTGACCATCAGCATGCCTGCCAATGCCTGCCCCAACATAACCCTCGTACATTCACTGACATTACAGCAAGAAATGGGGGATGTAAGCACGCGTCCATACACACACACACACACACACACACACACACACACACACACACACACACACACACACACACACACACACACACACACACCCCCGCACGCACACACACACGCACACACACGCACGCAAGCACGCACACACACACACACACACACACACACACGCACACACGCACGCACGCACGCACACACACACACACACACACACACACACACACACACACACACACACACACGCACATGAGTGCTCGCGCTCCCACATGCAGGCACATGCTGGCGTGCATGCGTGCAAGGGAACCATGTCATCATTGAGCATACCTTCCACCATTCCTTTGAGTGGCTGCTTCCAGCTCCGTAAAGCACCTTCCCGTCTGGGCCCGAACCAGTGAGCATCCACGGTTTCATACCTGCACCACGCATAACCGGCATCCTCTAAAATAGCACACTGAGGCATCATCTGGACATGTTGAGTGCTGATGATCCCGCTTGAAATGAATCTTTGTACTTCTCAAGAAACTCCACTGGAACTCCACTGACCGATATGCACTTCGGTACTGTGCATTCAGAGCTGGGACAACCTTTTTCTTTGGAACCTCGAAGGATGCCGAGTGCCCGCCCAATACCAAAGTTCCCTCGCAAACAAGCTACGGTGGAGAGAAGCAGCGCAGCCTCTTTTGCCAAGTCTCGGGTAGCTATGTTACCCTCCTTCCTTCTGTCGCAGTTATCACATCCTCCTCTGCAGGCCCCATGCACAGCCAAGTCGAACCTTCATTTTCACATTGCAGAGCAATGACTCATTACCTTTTACCACTAAGCAACAGCAGGACAGAACCCTTTAAAATGAGATCCCACGTCCCGACCGACTTCATTTCTGATGCCATCGTTACAAATGAATACAAACAAGCGCAACGGTTAGAGACTACTTTCAACAATCACGGACGTCACAAGCGAAAGTACCACGTAATTGGCAGAGGCAGCTGAGTCCTGCTACCTGATTTGTAATCAAGCTGTAGACACAATGCAGCCCATGTATGACAGGAAGGCAATTACTCGCCTGCAGGGCCCATTTCGATCATGCGATCCATCAGGGTCAAAGTGTCTCATTATGAACGCATGCCGGCACTCCGATGTGTGACAGAACTCTTGCATTATGGCCTTGCCCTTTTCAAAGTTATCCTTGCCAGCTGCTGACAGGTCCCCTGGGCCCTGTCCGTGAAAACAAAAGTAAAGTCTTTTAAAACGTGGCCCAAAGCTCCTCCTGGCCCTTTTTGGGTAGTAAAATCGCTTAAGACAGGGAAGAAGGGCCTACCAGACCCCTGTGCCTGTTAAGTTGAGGGTGTTCTGCACAGTGTAAGACACCTTGCGATGAAACAGGATGCCACAGATACTTGAAAACGCAACTTCAGTTACTGAATGATGCGGCCATGAATAACAATGGTGTGTCCAATGACATCAATAAGCAAGTCCAGACTATGTTGCCGCCTCATGAAGTCAGCGATCTATCAAGTGGGTTATTACCAAGGTAATGTATGTGATTTGGGTATGGCAAGAAACATGAACATGGTGCCATGAACTAGGTAGGCATCAGCCTTATCATGTGGGCATTGCACACGTGCGGGTGAACAAACACAAACACAAACACACACACACACACACACACACACACACACACACACACACACACACACACACACACACACACACACACACACAGAGCTCCAGCACGAAGATCACCAAGAGATGTGGTTTACAGGACTGAAATGTTGCGCCGATATAGTTGCTAAATCAAGTGGCACATTCGAGCGCACCATGTTGTGAGAACAATGATTGTGATGCACCTATTCACGAAGCTACTTGAGACTACACCAATGATTGTGTGATGATGAGGGCGGTGTGGTGAAAAGTCTCTGCCACAGAGCAAATGCTGCCAAAGGCAGCATGGCCTCATGAGAGTGGGTTCTCAGTTCTCACTGGGAACTGCAGCGATAGATCAACAAAAACTAGATTGCACGAACTGACCACACGTTAGCCTCTTTCTAGGGTATTGATTCAAAAGACATGGACGGTTTTGCTGGATTTAAGAATGCAAGCATTTTCCTTGGCATGGAATCGAACCCACCTTAATGAATGCAATTTTGGACCAGTCTGCATCGCTCCACATCAGGGTGCATTCTGAGGGCAGTCCGTCTCGCCCAGCTCGTCCAATCTACAAATGAATGTTCCAGCAGTTCAGAGGAGTTAAACACACACACACACACACACACACACACACACACACACACACACACACACACACACACACACATTTTCACACACCCATGCACATGCGCGGGCACACGCATTCACCCACACACACCCACACCCACACCCACACATACACACACGTACAGAGAGAGAGAGAGGGGGGGGAGAGAGAGGGGGAGAGAGAGAGAGAGAGAGAGAGAGAGAGAGAGAGAGAGAGAGAGAGAGAGAGAGAGAGAGAGAGAGAGAGAGAGAGAGAGAGAGAGGAGGGGGCGGGGAGGGAGGAGGGAGGGAGGCAGGCAGGCGCGCAGGGAGGGGTGGAGGGAGGAGGGAACGCACGCGAGCGCGCGCGCGCACGCACACACACACACACACACACACACACACACACACACACACACACACACACACACACACACACACACGCACGCACGCACGCACGCACACCCACACACACCCACGCACACATGAGATGAGATGAGGTTAAAAAGTGTAAGACATGATTTGAATGCAACACTTTGACCCTGAAACCGATCCAGTGTATTACCTGCTGGTAGTATGCTTCCACAGTGGCCGGGACTCCGTAATGTATGACACGCCTTATGTTGGACTTGTCAATCCCCATTCCAAACGCAACAGTTGCAACAACGACTTCCAGATCATCTGCGAGAAAAGCAGCATGGACGTCCCCCTTGCAATGTGCACCACCGTGATACATGCCCACCTTGCCTCCAAAGCAAATCTCCTGCATGACAAACACAAGCCACAGGATCAGTAGGGAGCAGTAAAGAAAATTAGACGTTTGGATAATAAGCCAAGTTGTCAAAGTCTTTATGCGGGTAAAGGAAAAACTTTGAAGCCTGAACCAACTCCATCTGCAAGAGATGGTCAACATCATGGCATATTTCCTCAGCGTTTGCCGGGTCATGCAAACTTAACACTTTTTCTAACACAGTCCTTCAGGACCCCTTAGAATACATTGCAGAGTGATTCTGCAGATCCACGGTATCAAGTCAATGACAGAGGCAAATACGTACCTCCAAATCATGTGCAATCTTCTCCGCATCTGCCCGGCTGATTGTGTAAATCACTGTGGGATCACAGCGCCCTGGCACGCACCCACACTTGTACATCAGATGCGACCACAAGGTCTGTTTGCCATTAAATACATGATGCAAATCTTGCTGCGCTGGGGATACGACTTCTCTTGAGCACATGTCAAGCGCCACGGAAAGCGAGCTTGACCCAGAGTGTGTCATATGTAAACAGTAGCCGAAGGGTTGGATTCTGTGCTGGCTTACCAGCCTCACCAGCTCAGCATTATGCAATGCTGCAAAAAAAATCCCAATAGGCAAAGACGCAGAAGCAATCCTATAGAAAGTTGATATCCTCGAAAGCAAAAGAGAAGGAAATGTAAAAATATGATGTAACAAGTACAGTGACAAGCCATGCCCTAACACATTCTGACTGCTGTGAGCTGACAGGAACCTGGGCTGCCGACCTGTCGAAAGCTTTTGCTTGATGATGGGGGCAAAGTGCTGTTGTATTGTCCCGCCTGTGCGTTTCCTCACATCCAGATGCAGATTGTCCCTTTCAAACGACTTCACCCACCTGTGCTTCTCACCATGGTAAAGCTTCAGAACCACTTGAAGACGGGAGGCCGGCACCATTTGGAAGTACGGCACTTTGCAGGGCACGAGGCAGACAGCACTTGGCTTTATGGCAAGAAGCGGCGAAGCAAAAGAACAAGGTATAGAGCACAAGTGACTCCATCAGCAATTAAAGCAGGCAACAGGGGTCTTGTCCTGCTCTTGCCCAGTAACACAACGACAGGGGTCTTGTCCTGCTCTTGCCCAGTAACACAACGACAGTAGTACTGAGTGAGTGCACCATTTTGGGTTGTGCAGCCTCAGGTTGTTGGCGATGTCCAAGCGCACTTTGGGCGATGCAGTGGCAGTGACAGCAAGGAATGGAACTGTCGGGAGGCTTTCTCTCAAATGCCCCATTTGTCGGTACTCAAAACGGAAGTCATGGCCCCATTCAGAAATACAATGAGCTTCATCAATTGCAACGAGGCAGAGCCCCTGTACAACTCAGTTAATCAACAAGGACGGGTCTAATATTAATTGCCAGAGCTCTGCTTGCTGCGCTTTCCCCTTTCAATCGATATCCCAGAAATGATAGTAAGCACATGGACTTAGGCATGACAATGTAGCTTGCCCATCGAAAGTGAGACTTGGGATCCCCCAATGGAGCCAGCTCTGCACACCTTCAGGAGCAGTACCATACTAGTCGCAATGTCTAGAAACTTGCCTGAGATGCTTGAAGGTTTTGTATCTGACTTATACTGTGAGATGCCAGTTCTGGCGTCAGATAGATGAAGGTGTACTTTCCCTTCCACGCATCTGCCTTCACAGTGGAACTGGTTTGTGCAGACCCCAGATAACAGGCACTCAACCCTTTGGCTAGCAGTGCTTGAACCTGCATGGTTAGAAAGAACGCTTTCAGATTGAGCTAAGCACCCTGCCAAATCTCGTGCAACACCAGAGACACCCGCCAGCCGACGAGCAATTAACATTGCACTCGATTCCATCCATACAACGGCGTATGACTTTAGGGCCTTGACAAGTTTGGGGCTGCCCAAATCACAAAAAGAGTGGTGTTTGATGGTTTCCACCTGATCTTGCATCAAGGAAATAAGTGGAGATATGATGATTGCTGGTTTTCCAACAACTAAGGGGGGAACTTGGTAACAGACGCTCTTTCCAGTGCCCGTGGCCTGCACTTGCGGGAGCATCAGCAGCATATAAAAAGAATCAAATATATTGAGAGTACAAAAACATGTTTTTACCATGACAACAATATTATCCTTTCCTTCCAGGACGCTTTCAATGACTCCCTGCACACACCGCCATGGTACTGAAGGAGCTTTACACCTGAATATGTTGATAAATAAAGTGCCCGATGCGGAAAATATGTATCGGGAAAAAAAGCTGTAAATGAACCATAGTAGTAGTCGAGATTTGTTACAGGACGGCACCTCCTGGCAACTCCGGAAATTTGTGAACCCCCAGAATCTCTGTAGCACAGAATGTGGATTAAGGCTCGCCATGTTCGCTCAGGCTTGGCCTCAGGCCAGTTTCTGTAGCCCTGTTAGAGTCGGTTGCCCGAGATTGGCGGAAATGACCAACAATCGGCAAGATCAAGTTCCCTGCTGTGATCTATGGGTCAGCCGGAAAGTTTTCGTTGAGTATGTATACGTACATGTGCCACAGACAGGCAAAATCCACACCCTAATACGGGATTGAGTCAATATTAATGACATTACCTGACAGTCAGTGACAGACTAAATTTCAAACCGGGATCGTTGTACTTCACCGGTACATTAACCCAAATTCCCACGAACCTTTTGCGTGCCAATCCGCTTACACCATTTGGGTTTACTCCCGGTTGACTGACCTTTATATGGTGGTATTAGGGCTTGGGAACCCTAAGCTGGTGAGTAATTTTCCACCAGACCATCCGGGTGGGCGGGCGGGACCAATGAAGGTGCGTAGAGCCACCCGTCCCCCGGGTATATCAGTCAAGAGGGAGGGACCCACCTAATGGTTTCCTCAGTTGCTTGTTTGAATCCTAGCCTTTGGTTTTCTATATCAACTAGCCTGTTCCCCCGTTGTTTCACCTGAAATATCCTTGATTGTCCATTCGTGATCTGGAGTCACGTGCTTGTTCGCCATTAGTCAATCCTTCTGGGGGTTTACTAGCCCTCCCGTGGCAATGGAATTTCCCACGAACCTTTTGCGTGCCAATCCGCTTACACCATTTGGGTTTACTCCCGGTTGACTGACCTTTATATGGTGGTATTAGGGCTTGGGAACCCTAAGCTGGTGAGTAATTTTCCACCAGACCATCCACCTTCCCAGTTCCCCCAACTGGCAGCCTGCTGACTAGCTGGCTGTCCTGCAGCATGCAGGATCACCCTTGGCAGCCATCATAGGGTCCCCAGGACTCCTAGGCATGGCTGACACCTTGCTCCTGGGCCGCCAAATCCCCTGCCACACTGGCCCTCCCCTGAGTGCTACAGCTGCTGACCAGTACTTCCAGTGGCTCGCCCGGGCCAACTCCATCCAGCTGCTAGCAGTCAAGGGGGCTACCATGCAGAAGAAGATCAGTGCCTTCGATAAATTCTGTGAGTTCATGAGTGACACTGGCCGCCATGCCCTCCAAGGCACTCCTCAAGACATCAAAGTCTACATGACATTGTGGGCTACCACCTGCGGTAGATATAAACATCAAGGCTTGGACCTTGCTGCGCCGGTTAGCATGCGATGCCTATTATCTTTCCTGGCCACTGAATTTGACCGCTATGCCACCACCCATGGCAACTGGGACCCTCTCCGTGGTCGAGGTAGGCTGTCAGTGTCCCCCAATACTAGCATGAAGCCTTGCTACATGATGGAAACTGTGTGCATGGGTTTGACTAAACGTGTAATCGTTTTGTAAACGTGTAAGTGATGTACAAATTATATGTTGCAGGCAATCCTGTGCGTTCTTTAGACGTGGCAGAATGGGCCACTGGCTACACCCGCTGGCTGGCCCACTTGGGCTATAATCCCCAGTCAGCTCACCCCTGGAGCTTGTCAGACCTGCAGCAAGTCATGGCACGCTTGGATACTCGCATCAGCACCACCACCGGCGTCCCCTTGCTCCGCCTGCACCGAGATGCCTTCACCATGACAATTTTGTGGGAGACATGCTCACGTGGGGCCACTGCTGTCTCCTGGTGCTTGGATGACCTGTGGCTGGCTTCTGGTATGTCCCCCCCACTTTGTCAGCTACTCCTCCTATCCCCCCTTGGGTCTCTGCCTCTTGTCCTCTCTCTCTCTTTATGCCCCTTTTTCCTACATGCTCACATTCTGTCAGCCGGTGCAGGGACGCCTGCTGGGCCCAGCTTGTACCCCTCCCTGCAGATTCCTCTCGGCGGGGTAGTCTTATTTAAGGCCCTTGAAATCAAGCACAACCTGCACCCTGAGGTGATGATCATCACTCGCAAAGATGACCCCCTCTGCCCAATCCAGCGTCTCCATGCCTTGCTGGTCCAGTCTGCCGCACTGGGTCACCCCATCACCCAGTTTCTTTGCCGCCCCTTGTCCTCCAATAAGGACCATTTCATAGAACGCAGCCTCAGCGTGGCTGCCTTCGAAGAAGACATCGACTTCCATTTTACAGCTGCCAACATCCCCTACCACGCCACCTTGCATGGGAGCAGGCGAGGCTCCCTCCAGCATCACGAACAGCAAGGTCAGACTCTGGAGGCTTTGGGCCGCCTCGCTCAGATCAAAACGCCCAGCGTGACCAAACTCTACATCAATCCAACCCGTCACTTGCCCCCTAAGCTGCCTAAAGGGAAACGCCCTAACAAAAAGGTTCGCCTAACCTGACGTGCTCAGTCTGTGCCCGTCCTTCTACGCTTGGCCCCTCTGACAGAGGCTGGCCTTCTGGGCTTCTCAAACAATATCAAGCTGCAAGTCAGGTGACACTGATAGTCTCCATCCTGCAGCATGTGAGGTGGGAAACGCGAACCTAACACAAACATGTGCTTCCTGGGGGGAACCGTCGTTTCTGCCCTCACTGGCAAATGGAGCAGCCAAGTCTTCCACTTGGCTGGTCTATTGCATACTGTTGAGTTCTGAACATTATTATTGAATGCCTTGTGCTTTAAGTGATCTTCATGTGTGCACTATTAGGATATGGGTCCATTGAGAACATAAGGTACCTTGAGACACGGCAGATTCTGGACGTTTTCGAACATAAGGTACAATCCTATCTAGATCACACGTTTGTCGGATGAACTCTTAAGGCTGCCCCACCGGAGTGAATACCAACTGGTTGTGAAAGATGCTGGGCATCACCAGATGCTAGTCTTGTCCGACAGTTGTGTGTGGCACTCAGCAGACAGTCGTACGGACTGTAGCTGGAGTAACTTCGTCTATTGACGACCTGTCTGCTTTGTACAGGTACGGTGCGGCAGTGTGTGTTGTATCATTGTTGCTATTGTGAGAGTGAACAAGCTTAGTGTACCCTGTAGTCACTCAAACAGATAAGGGACAGTGACTTCAGGGAGTATAGGCATGTACTTGAACGTAGCCGTCTAGAGCCTTATCTAGTGATTGCTTGATCGGTGCTTGTGTACAAGATAATGATGTAACGGAACTGGTTGTGAAAGATGCTGGGCATCACCAGATGCTAGTCTTGTCCGACAGTTGTGTGTGGCACTCAGCAGACAGTCGTACGGACTGTAGCTGGAGTAACTTCGTCTATTGACGACCTGTCTGCTTTGTACAGGGAAAGCCGATTGCCCATAACCTTTCACAGGTTATGGGCCCACGCCCTTCCAGCTGAGCCAAGTAAAAGCAGGAGTGAAGGTCGTCTACGGATGGGTCAGACGTAAGCGTCAACAAAGGAGCTCGAGCATGGCGCAGCGGCGCAAGGGAACTCGAGTGTACCAGGACCATTATCTTACTCACAGTTTACCTTTCTGGGAAATTCATAATTGAAGTTTTAGCTGTGCTTTATCATTCATAGACGTTGTCTAGAAGCACTGAGTGAGTCGGGCCGGACTCCGGCGCAAACTTCTGAGGGGAACATATCTGCTACTACTGTGCAAGACTGGCTGGTAAATTTCCATGACATGGAGGGAATTGTAGGGTATTGCTGCATTCCAGAAGTTTATGAGTAAGTTTGGCTGGTGAAGTGACAATAGTATGACAAAAAGGGGCAAAGAAAAGGAAAGTAGCAGTGAAACAGCAATGTCTCAACCTGGAGAAGTCAGTGGGGCCACTCCAGGGCAGTCTATGACCGGGACACAATCAGCCACTGCAGAACCAAAGGTGGAGATTGACAAGGCAGCCTACATCCCCAATACCTCTAATCCAAAGATGACTGTCATGCTTGATGATGGAGGGCGCAATTTTGAATTTTGGTATGAAAATTTGGAGGCGTGCGCAAACACCAAGGGGGTCAGAGCGGCTTTGGAGAGGCCAATGCCAGGGTCGGTGGAGAACTCAGCCATCAAGCAGTGGCTGATCCAGTCAGTTCCAGTCATCTGGCATTCTCAGATCTCATGCCACAAAGCAGCGTTCGACTTCATCGCGTGGGTGAAGAACAGTCACACTGGAGGGAGCAACCAAGACATCAACCTTGAGTGGTACAAGGAAATGGAGCAGGGCATCAAGACAGGGGAGACACTCAAGGTCTACCTCTACAGAATGATGGATCTGGCTACAAGTCTCAGAAACAACGCGTTCATCCTCTTGGACCACAATGTTGGGGAGCTGATGGTGAAGGGCCTCCCTCCTGTGCTGAGGCTCGAGTCCCTGGAGGTTATGGCAACCGACAAGCCGCCATTGGAGCTGATTCAAAGAATCCTGCGCGCCGCAGCCAGCCGTGGGTACAAGGACCCACCTGCAGAGGGAACACCTCAGGCCATGGCAGCTGCAGCAGTGGCTGGTCCCTCTGGGGGGGTAGCTGGAGCGTCATCAAGCGCTGGAGCTGCACCAGGAGTGGGAGCAGTACCGGGAGTTGGAGCAGCACTACCAGCAAACGAACAGCCTCCCGCTGGCCCCTCTGCAACTACTTTTGGTGGCAGGGGGCGTGGACCTGGCAGGGCAAGAAGGCCCAGAGAGGAGCTTACATGCCACTTCTGCAAGGCAAAGGGCCACTTCATGACTGACTGCGGACCGCTCAGGCAGCTGCAGGCTCTGCATCAAAACATGCAAGCGGCAAGCGTTGGGCCTGCAGCTTACTGGGGCCAGGGAGGCCCACAGTCGTCTCCTCAAGCCTGGTGGGACCATGGATCTGGCCGGGGTGGCCCGCCTTCATCCGCTTCCAGCCCTGGACCTCCTTCAGCATATAACTATCCAACAAGTCAACACACGTTTCCGGGGTGGCATTTACCACCTCCACCCCCTCCTTCTGGTGAGGCGATGTTTATCTCTCTCAATGTGCTTGCCCCAACTTCGCATGGAGCTAGCAGCACATCTTGGTTAATAGATAGTGGTGCCTCTGTGCATATAGTCAATGATCTCTCATTGCTCCATAATCCAGTTATGCATAGACAGCCTCTTCCTCTGCACTTGGCAACCTCAGACGCCAAGGGAGGAATCATTGCATCTGGGTCTGTATGCCTTGTGAATGCAAGGCACGAAGTATTCTGGCTGCACAATGTGCAGTGTGTTCCTTCTGCGCATACCAACCTCATTTCAGTCACTGGTGCAATTCAGGATGGAGCATCTTTCCTGACTGACACTGCAGGTGGTTACACAGCCATGAAGGGACCTGAAGGGTGGTGTGGAGATATCACCCGCGCACGAGGTCTGTTTTTTTTGGAGTTTGTTAGTCCTGTCAGAGGGCAGCAAGTTGGCTGCAGACATATTGATCACATGGCTGAGGCATCTCATCTTAGGAAAGGACACGTGTGTAGCGAGAGATCTCTGTGGCATGCTAGGTTAGGTCATCCTGGTGCCAGCAGCATGCAGAGGTTCTCCAAGGAAGATCTGGTTACAGGAATCAATATCTCCCTTGCTCCCTGCTCTGAGTGCCCCAAGCACTGTGAATCGTGTATACAAGGGAAACACTCCAGACCTCCTTTCCCTGTATCTTCCAGGCCTGCACATCACCCACTCGATAGAGTCCATGTGGATACTGTGGGTCCCATATCGCCTCCTGCCATCACAGGTGAACGATATTGGGTCACTGTAGTGGATGAAAGTTCACACCAAGTTGCCTCCCTGCCTGTGAAGTCAAAGGATTGCATCCCAAAGGCTGTGATAGACCTGCTCCGTTTTTGGCAGACCCAACGAGGCACGGTTGTGAAGTGTGTGAGGACTGACAGGGGTTCAGAGTTCCTGAACCAGCAATTCAAAGAGTTTTGTGCTCAGCAGGGCACTAAGATGGAGTCCTCAGCGCCCTACACGCCTCAGCAGAATGGGGTGGCGGAGAGGATGAATAGGACCCTGAAGGAGCGAACAAGGACTCTGTTGGTCCATGCTGCAGCAGACCCCTCCCTTTGGAAGGAGGCGCTTGAGACAGCTACCCTCCTCTACAATGTGGGTCCTACTTCAGGCAGGTCCCTGACCCCCATGGAATTATTCTTTGGTGTCAAACCTGATGTGTCTGTGCTGCGCACGTTTGGCTGTGTAGCCCATGTGCACATTCCCAGTGGCCAAAGGTCTGTTTTTGGGCCCAAGACCATCCCTGGGATGTTTACTGGTTATTGTCCCCAGTCTAAAGCGTATCGTGTGTACGTGGGGAATGGAGTGTGGAAGGAGAGTAGGGACGTCAGCTTTATCGAGCACTTGAGGGGGGCTGAGAGAGTGGGTCTATCAAAGGTCCAGCCTGGGTCTGTCTATGATTCTAGGATATCACCCCCCCTTGGCAGTGAGAATCTGGCAACGCCTCAAGCAATTCCCTCTGCTGCTCCACCCACGTTCTGGGATGAGGAGGATGACCATGGAGTGGAGACGCTTTCCACTGGGGCTCCTGGGACCTCTGGACTTTGTGCTGGGGATCAGTCTGGAGACGGGACTACAGCAGCACATGACCAAGGAAACCCCACCAGCCTGGATTCTACTGTTGGGACCCCAGAACCATCTCAGCACTCGTGGTCGGTGCTTGAGCATATGCAGAATCTGGCCAGGGGGGGTGTAGAAACTCAATCCCAGGTAGAAAAAATGCAGAAGGTACAAGAGGGGTTGCGAATGCAGGGGAAGTCACAAATTCCCCTTCCTCCAGGGACCACCCTTACAAGGGAGCAGCGTTATGTACAGCGCGTGGCTAGGAGAGAGCATTCTGACATCCCATTGCATGCCCCTGACCCAGGTCAGGCAATTGTGAGTGAGCCAAACATGGTTGGTCTCCCTGATATGCAGGGGCAGGTTGAGACAGTCGAGGCTATGTTCGGTGCAGATGTAAGAGATGAGAGCAGTGGGTTAGACATGCCAGCAGTAGGGGAAGCTGGTGCCCAATCCCAGTCACTGGCTAGTCATGCTTATGGTGTGCAGGCTGACATTGTAGGCGCAGCTCAGGCAAGTCTGGGTAGTGTGCCCAAGTGTGAGTCCAGGAGAGAGAGAGAGCTGCTGCTCCCCTCTGCATTGCGGAAGGTGCGAGAATGTAAGGGTGCTGCACATGAGTCCAGTAGTCAAGGAGAGAGAGAGAGACTTGAGAAGGAATCAGATAATCCCGGCAGTACTGCCCAGTCCCAGCATAAGGTACATAATGTACCTTATTCTGGCAACCAGGGAGAGAGAGAGAGAGAAGGGAACAGCATCAGTAAGGCTGACAGCCCTGCTGCACCACAGCATAAGGTACAGAGTGTACCTTCTGTCACGTTGGGAAAAGTTCACGTGCCCTCAAACTTGAGGGAAGCCCAGCGCTCACCTCAGTGGGAGTTTTGGCAGCAGGCAATGCAAGAGGAGATGGAGTCTTTAGACACCCATGAGGTTATGCAGTATGTGGAAAGACCCCATGGGCAGAAAGTTATCCCTGTTCATTGGATTTTTTCTACAAAAAACGATGCACATGGGAATGTCACTCGGTTTAAAGCAAGATTGGTTGCCCAGGGTTGCAGACAGATTCCTGGTATAGATGTTGGTGAGGTTTTTGCACCTACCAGCAGCTATGGTGCTAGGAGAGCTGTGCTGGCAGTGGCTGCCACACAAAATCTTGAGATCCACCAAGTGGATATCAAGACAGCTTTTCTCAATGGGGAGTTGGAGGAAGAGGTCTATGTGACCCAACCACCAGGATTTGAGAATGGCAACACGAGAGTTGTGTGCAAGCTCAGGAAGGCACTCTACGGTCTTAAGCAAGCCCCACGGGCTTGGCACAAGACCTTGAGCGACAAGTTGAGCGTGATGGGGTATAGTGTGTGCAAGAGCGACGCTGGGGTATACATCAGGAGGGCCCCTGATGGTAATCTGTCGTTTATTCTTGTTTATGTCGATGATCTTCTCATAGTTGCCAGAGTGGTTGCAGAGATTGAGTGGGGGAAAGAGTTATTGAAGAAGGACTTCACCATCCATGATTTGGGAGAGGTGAATGATTTCCTGGGGTGTCAGGTCCTACGCAATAGAGTTCAGGGCACTATTTCCATGAGTTGCACTCCCAAGATTGATGCTCTTGTGGAGAAGTTTGGCGTTGCTGATGATGGACGTGGGGTTGATACCCCCATGTCCAAGGACTTCGTGGCTAGCAGCAGACCCGAGTCCTCAGATGGTATGTCACATGGGGCTGGTACCCCTCTGCCACCTGGTCATCGATACTGCGAGTTAATTGGATCGTTACTGTACATAGCCAATACGACCCGGCCTGACATTTCTCAGGCTGTTGGAGTGTTGTCAAGGTATAGAATGACACCCACTACCTCACACTGGAATGAGGCCATTCGAGTGCTGAAGTACTTGAGAGATACCAGAGAGTTAGCTCTTACTCTGGGTGGAAAGGGCCCTGAGCTAGAAGGCTATGTTGATGCCGACTATGCCGGGGACCTGGACCACAGGTATTCCACCACTGGCTATGTTCTATCAGTCTATGGTAGTGCCGTGGTTTGGGGAAGCAAGAAGCAGAGCTCAGTTGCTACCTCAACTGTGCAAGCTGAGTTTATGGCAGCTGGCCATATTGTGAAGGAAGCCAACTGGCTAAGGGGCTTCTTGGAAGAGATAGGGGCTGCACCTTGGAGGGTCAAAATTTTCTGTGACAACCAAGGATGCATTTCTAATTTACGGAACCCCCTGTATTCCAAATTCACAAAGCACGTTGCAGTAAGCTTCCACTACGCTAGGGAAGCTATGGCACTTGGGCAGGTAGATATCCTCTATGTGGAATCTGCACGCAATGTGGCTGACATTATGACCAAGCCACTTGCCAAGCCCGTGTTTGTTGGTCATCGTGATTCACTAGGTTTGAGAAGATACACTTAAAGCATGCAGGCAAGGGGAAGTGTTGAGTTCTGAACATTATTATTGAATGCCTTGTGCTTTAAGTGATCTTCATGTGTGCACTATTAGGATATGGGTCCATTGAGAACATAAGGTACCTTGAGACACGGCAGATTCTGGACGTTTTCGAACATAAGGTACAATCCTATCTAGATCACACGTTTGTCGGATGAACTCTTAAGGCTGCCCCACCGGAGTGAATACCAACTGGTTGTGAAAGATGCTGGGCATCACCAGATGCTAGTCTTGTCCGACAGTTGTGTGTGGCACTCAGCAGACAGTCGTACGGACTGTAGCTGGAGTAACTTCGTCTATTGACGACCTGTCTGCTTTGTACAGGTACGGTGCGGCAGTGTGTGTTGTATCATTGTTGCTATTGTGAGAGTGAACAAGCTTAGTGTACCCTGTAGTCACTCAAACAGATAAGGGACAGTGACTTCAGGGAGTATAGGCATGTACTTGAACGTAGCCGTCTAGAGCCTTATCTAGTGATTGCTTGATCGGTGCTTGTGTACAAGATAATGATGTAACGGAACTGGTTGTGAAAGATGCTGGGCATCACCAGATGCTAGTCTTGTCCGACAGTTGTGTGTGGCACTCAGCAGACAGTCGTACGGACTGTAGCTGGAGTAACTTCGTCTATTGACGACCTGTCTGCTTTGTACAGGGAAAGCCGATTGCCCATAACCTTTCACACATACCACCAGTATGCAGTTTTTTCTTTCTTGTGCTACTTTGGCTATTACCTCCCTGAGGCACTCTCTGGATGGGAATACCCACAGCAGAGGTGTGCCATCTGTGGGGTCTAGTAGACTCCAGGGCATGACCAGCGCGTCTGCCCCCATACCCTCTGCAGCAGGGTACCTTGTAAAATATCTTTTCACTTGGTGGAACTTGTCTACTGTTCCTGCAAAGCAATCCCCTGTGGGAAAACCCCATATGCCTCCTTCTGGCAGACCCGTCTTACATATCTGTGTATATATACCCCTATCTAGTGCAAAGTCACTTGCATCATCACACCTAGACAGCAGGTCAGCCACCTGGATTTCAGGAGTGTCCCTTGGTACCCACTGGGCCCTCACTTCCACCCCTACCTCAGCTGCAGCCTCAAACATCAGCCTTAGCTCTTTGAGGGTGTGAGTCTTACCATTCATGCTATTAACATTAGACACTGCACCCTGATTGTCGCAGAATACCAACAGCACCGCCCCCCGCAGCTTGTCCGTGTTGGCTCTAATGCATGTCCTGACCAATAGGCATATATTCTTCACCTCCCTGTGACAAGAAGACAGTGTCCCCTTGCTCATGAACTCCTGTTCCTCTGCTGTGAAACTCTCCTGCATGGGTTGCAGCAGCAACTCTTCTGAGAACCCCCCATAACCCCTAGCAGATGCATCCCCATAGCACACGAAGACCGGTCCCTCCTGCCTCCATGGCTTGCCCTTCTGCCTTTCTAAAGCCTCCACCCAATACAGCAAATCTTCTTCAGTTAACGCTGCTAACTCCTCTGTCAAGCTCTCTCCCCATTCCCGGAGCTCCCCCATGGCTTGAAACAACCTCCTGATGTACAAGGGGGCTAGCCGTACTGCAGGGGCCACACTCACTAACATGCCTGCCAACCTTGCCATGTCCCTCTTGGTACCCCCAGCTGTCCTAACCTTGCCTATTTCCTCCAAAATGAACTCTGCTTTGTCCTGGGGCACCTGGAAAGCTTGTTCCTCTAAGTCCACTATCAAGCCAAGATACTGCCCTTTCTTGGCTGGTTCTGACACACACTTGCTCCTGGACAAGCAAAAACCCAAATACGTTAACAGCAACAGCAGTGCCCTCATGCCCATCCACCCCTGCATGCGACTAGCAGCCAGGAAAATTGCATCATCCACAAACGTGGTCATCCTTAGGCCTCTCTCCCTGAGAGGAGTATACACCTGTAGCATGAACCTTGTGTAGGTTCTGCATGCAGAGGACAAACCAAATGGTAACACAGTAAACACGAAAAATTTTCCTTGAAAACTCAAACCCAGGTACTTCTGATCCTCCTTGTGCACCCTAAAATGATGGTAACCTGCTTTGAAATCTGTGAGACACAGCCAGTCTCCTGGCCTGGCATACTGTGGCACGTCGGTCAGTTTTTCATACGTGAAACTGACATATTTATCAAACAGGTTAATATACCTAGCGTCCAGAATCAGACGCAACTTGCCCTTTCTATTTGCCACCACCCCCAGCCCACTGCACACCTGTACCTTGTCGCCTGTGACTTCCATTAATGCCCCTGTGTGCAGTAAGTCTTCTAAAGACGCCTTGACAAACTCTGCATGCAGCTCAACCGATTTTCTATTAGCAAACTGTACCTTCCCAGGCCTGTCTCCTTGCAGCAGCTCTCGGACCCTTTGCCCTTGCCCTGGCAGTGTGGTCTTTAGTAATTCTACCACTTGCTGTTTCCTATCTTGATACCTAGGATGTTCCGACTGTGTCTTGGAATCTGCCCCTACCCATTCCAGCTTGATCCCATGCCTCAGCCAGTTCAGCACTTTCTGCTGTTCAGCAGTCAAAGGCGCCTGCCCTTGTGCCCACACGAAATACCTCTCCCAGGCTTTTAGCCGACTATTGGGTACCCCTGCCACAAACTCTTCGTCTTTTAAAGCCCTGTCCCACTCCTGCGCTAGTAGGCGTGGGGATCCTAGCTCAGGCCCTTCACCTGCAGACACGCCTTCCTCCTGCCACGCCCTTAACGCATGCTGCACCTCTTCCCATTCAACATCTATCTTTGGTAGGCCCCTGGTAAGCCCTGTTGCGCATCTGGCAACTTGTGGCGCTTGCCCCTGCTCACTGCCAGTCCCAGCATGCTGCCCTGCTGCTTCTGCCCAACCTGCCTCCCTCCAGCCAGGTTCTCCAACCTCCAAATCTCCCATGGACACTCCCTCACCTGTTATAACCTTGGCTGGGCACTCGTAGATGCCATCCCCTGACCTCTGTGGGCAGCGGCATGCTGAAACTTGCAACCCTCTATCCCTGCAGTGGCATTACATTCTCCATCCAGCCACCAGCCCCTGCAGCAGTGTGTGGGCTCTGGTTTGGCATTGGGATAATGGGTAAGGTCGTACCCTCCTTTAAACAATTCCTTCCTTGCTCTCCCACCCGCCGGGAATCCACGGCCTCTCCCTGCCGGTGGCCTGTAGTTGGGTACGTAGCTTTGCACGGATGCTGTACGTTGAACGTTTACCGCCAGCAGTTGAGATGCAAATTGTTCCTTCCCAGCTTCTGAGGCCAGCTTTCTTAACTGGGCGCAGTGCAGCTCCCAGTGTTCGGCGAACAAGTAGTCCAGCAAGCCGATTATCTCTCTAGCCTGCGTCCCGCGCCATTCTTGTACCATATTTCTTTCCTTAGCCTTGCATCCTTGCACCCATTGCCAACCTTCCTTATCCGTGGGATTCCGGGAGGTCTCCCCACCGACTCTCTCTCACGATCGTCCACCGTCCGGACCCCACTCGCTTGCCTCCATGCCCACTTCCCCTACAACTAAATATGTTTTTCAAGTACAATAAGCCCAAGTGTCCATCTGGTCGCAAGCAAGTCATGTTTAGCGCGCCCTTCCCTTAGCCCCTGGGGGTTCCAGTCACCTGCCTGGCACCAGCCTGCCAACCTCCTCATCCCAGCCCTTGCAGCCAAGGTTTTTCTCACCCTTGCATGCTAACTGACATTTTTACATTGCACCAACCGGTGTGACTTTCCCAGTTATACCCCCTCATGTGCCCCTGACCTTCCTACTGCTTGCCCTCTTAGCCCATCCAGCCTATTAACCTGCAACTCTGGCATTGCTGTTGTATCTGCACTCCCATAATTCCTAAGTGTCTGTGGACGCTTGCTACCATAGAGTAATAGTATGAGGTTTCTCCCTTGCAGCTCTCTACTACCTGAGCGACCACCTTCTATACCGCCTGCAGATGCAACCTTTAGTCTAGGGGCGACGCCCAACGTGGAGAGTCATCCCTCCAGCCTCACCACTGGCTTCATATAAAAAATAATCACACAGATATAAGCATGCATGAAATTATGGAAACGTTGTTCTGGCCTGCATAGTTCTGAAACCCCCCCCCCTTCTCTCTCTCTCTCTCTCTCTCTCTCTCTCTCTCTCTCTCTCTCTCTCTCTCTCTCTCTCTCTCCTCTCTCTCTCTCTCTCTCTCTCTCTCTCTCTCTCTCTCTCTCTCTCTCTCTCTGCTCTTAACCTAGCAGACTTCTGAAACTTGTGCATTATCCCGTGGCTGGCTAATCACTTACCTTTTCCTTAGCTTCAAGCTTCTTCATGTCTGAAAACCAGGCCTCTATCGACAAGTCTGCATATTCTCCATTGACCAGGTTCTTGCCCTGCTTGAGCTCATCTGCAGCCAGTGCCAGCGCCTTCTTGTACAGGTCTGTCGCGCCCCTTTCCGTCTTCCTGTAAGCCTTGCTGCAGTCCTGTCGCAGTTCTGCTGCCCTCCTGGCCAGCTCCCGCCATTTCTCTCTATTCTCGTTCTTAGTAGCTGGTGCCACTCTCTCCTCCAAGGCCTTGATTTTGTCCCTGGCGCTGCCCTGCGCCCCTGGCTTACCTCAGCCTCCTTTGCACTGCCATAGCAGATACCAGCACCTAGCTGGTCTCTTCTGCTGTTCCTTGCCTTGTTACCATCTAACCTGCCCAACCCTGGCACCCCTCCTAAACTAACTTTATTGAGGAGCATGTGACTGTGATCGTCAACCACCTCTCTGTGTAATTCTGTACAGCACGCATGTTTGTAATCTAGCATAGCAGTATCACTTACCTTCACTGTACCTTTTTTTTTTTTTTTTTTTGTACCTTATGTCAAGTCCTTGTACTGACTGTCCTGCTGGTTAAACGCCAGGATTTTATAACCATGTCTCAATACCTATATTCCTTATGTGGTTATGTGACTGCAAGTACATCTATGTGTGTTTAATAACCAACGTCACTGGGCCTTAAATTTGCTGTACAGTTGTGTGTTAAGCCTACCTAGTTCACAAGAGGGCTGCTCTGTCTTAATCAACCTCCCTGCTTCCGTTTGCCATCCAGCTCCATCCTCTCTCCACGAGGATCCAGCCCCCTTGGGCACCTTACCATCTAGTTCCATCCTCTCTCCACGAGGATCCAGCCCCCTTGGGCACCTTACCATCCAGTTCCATCTCCTCTCCACGAGGATCCAGCCCCCTTGGGCACCTTATCATCCAGTTCCATCCTCTCTCCACGAGGATCCAGCCCCCTTGGGCATCTCCCGCTGCCCCTACCTGGCAGCCCCGTCTTATGCCTTTAACCTCCAGGGTCACAGCCCACCCTTCCCAGCTCGAGTCCCCTGGCTGGTCTTTGCCCTCCAGCCCCATCCTTTCTCAAGATAATCCACTCCCCTTTTGGCACCCGCTGCTGCCCTGCCCTCGCAGCACCGTTTTTCCTCCCCCTCTCCAAGGGATATGCCTCCCTTACTTAGCTAACCTGATTTACCTCTCTCTCCCAACACTCACCGCTCACGACAACTAATTCTATCCTTACTTTTGCACACTTCAGGTCCCTTGCTCCCCTGGAATAGGTCTCACAGCGTTAGCATGCCACACAGGTTTAACGTCTTGCAGCTGCACAATCAATCATGCCCTTGGGCCAAAATAACACAATCCTCAGCCAACCGAAATTGCCGTGCTTAAAAATAACTTACCTTGTTGACTTGGGCCACTTTCTCTGCTTCAGTTCGAGGCTTCTTTTTGACCTCTTCGGACTGTGACGAAGACGCACTGCTTGAGCGGCTTCTTGATCTCTTGCTTGTGCCTTCGATTTTTTCTTTGGTTTTTACCTTTTTTGTTATCTTCGCTGGCGGCGAACCAAGACTTTGTCTGGCAATTTGTGCGCTGTATCCCACCCACACTGCCGGCGGTTCTATCTTTGTGACAAAAACCCGGTCTAGCTTGTCGAATATTGATGGAGGCGTCAGTAGCACCCTCTCAGGATCAAACTGGGCTACTGCATCTGGGTTTTTAAGCACAGCCTCAGAGTATTCGCGACCTGCGCTGACCAGACTAGTATGCACCACAACCACAGTGTGCGGAGCGTCCCCTGGGGACCGAACCGCCGTCTTACAGACTAACTTCACAAACTGGTTTTGCGTCAGAGCATCAATGTCGCCGAAATGAACCGCTGCCACCTCGTAAAGCTTATGTGGGGTTCCCTCCCTGCTTAACAGCACGCTACATAACGTCTTACTCGACGGGGCTTGCACCCCAAGCTCGTCTGGGGCCTCTAAGTTCGCTGCCCAGGCTTCGAACTGCCCTGAAAACCTCCCAGGTGCTCTGGCACCAAACTCCATGCTTCGAAACTCGCACTATCGTCTTATATTACCAAAACCAGTGGCGACGGCCACTAACACCAATGAAGGTGCGTAGAGCCACCCGTCCCCCGGGTATATCAGTCAAGAGGGAGGGACCCACCTAATGGTTTCCTCAGTTGCTTGTTTGAATCCTAGCCTTTGGTTTTCTATATCAACTAGCCTGTTCCCCCGTTGTTTCACCTGAAATATCCTTGATTGTCCATTCGTGATCTGGAGTCACGTGCTTGTTCGCCATTAGTCAATCCTTCTGGGGGTTTACTAGCCCTCCCGTGGCAATGGAATTTGGGAGGGGGGGTGCATGTATGTATAGGCCTCATGTCACATCCTTTTTATAGGGCTTTCCAGGGTTTCATTTGCTCGACTTATCTAATGGGGAAAGGGTGGAAAACATTGGGGTGGGAGTTCAGGCTTCCCGGCCCCATCTTCTTTTTCCTAAATTGGAACATACCCGTATGTCCCTGCTGGGAGTATTGGCGAAATTCCAATTTGGGGTAGGGATTTAGGGCTCTAGCGGCTAGAGTCTAGCCCCCATCTTCCTTTTCCTGACCAAGTACCAATGCATGCATGTCCACGGGACGTCCTGGTGCAAGATGCTGGCCAGCTCTGCCACCAGAACCCCAACCAAAGTCTCAGCCACAGGTATGGCAAAGAGAAAACCACACGAACTACAATAATAGTACAACATACGTGAATAGTGTATGAGTTGTGGGTATTGTGTTATGCATATGAATATGTTGTGTGTTGGGAAGGGGGAGGGGGCACGTACATATGTCGGAGGGACCCTCTGACATTCTCAGGACATTCTCCTTCCAGTCGTTTGAGGGATTTATTACCTAGTTAGGTTGTCAACCTGGGGTTGGGGGGTCGGTAAAGGTTTTAGCCAAGGGTCAAATTGCTTTACGGTTACTTTGTAAGAGGAACTTGTAAAGGAAGCTTCCTTTTCCTAATTCGAGGTCGACTTGGTCGAACCAAATTGGTCCTGCTTCCTTGGTATAAAGTTCTGGTTTTTATTGTCTTTCGTGTTGTTCGCTTTTAGAATAAAGAGTGTTGGTCGTTTTTAGAATAAAGAGTGTTGTTCGTTTCATCCGTTTTTTAAACCTTTTCTTGGGTTTGATTTTGGCCTTGGTTGGGTCTTCCCTCCCTCCTCCTTGGTTGGGTCTTCCAATCCCTCCCTCCTCCTAACCTCCCTCTCTCCTTCTTTCCCTTCCCTTCCTCTCTCCCTCTTTCCCGCCCTCCCTCTCTTCCTCTCTCTCCCTCCTCCTTCCCTCCCCCCCGCTCCCTCTTCACTCCCCTCCCTCTCTTCCTCACGCTCCTTCCCTCTTTCCCTCCCCTCTCCTGCCTCTTCCTGTCTCACCCTCCATCCCCCTCCCCCATCTCTCTTTTATCTGTTTCTGTAACGCTAAACGTGGGCTCAGTACAGTATTCTGAATATATATAAATAGAGTGGGTAGGCTTCGCCAAGGGGTACGTTCCTTGGCCCGCAGAAGTGTGTATCACCACTGCTCCGAGGTTCGAGGATACCCCTCGAACCTCCCACAATTGGTCCTTCCCAGCCGGCGTCCCAGACTGTTGTGTTAATTAATTTTATGCCTTTCCCTCAGAGGAGAAATAATGGCAAGTCTCCGGATGAGGACAATACCAATTAGGAAGGAGAGGCAAAACTCTGAGTTCTGCCAGGCAATACATGCATTTGAACGAAGACTATCATAACGCAAGTTACAGACACGTTTGTAGAAAGGAGGCATATGGGGCAAGCACGGAGAGGGAAGGCACTTGATTGGAACTATAGCAGCACTCCGGGTGTCTATCAATCAGTTGCCAACCAGTCCTTGACTTGTATATGTCCGTGCCTACTTAACAACGCACAAGTAGGAGGACATCGTCTAACACCCTCCGTGCCGCCACCATGCAGGTGACTTAACCCTTATTGTATTCCTGGATTTAGCACTCAGATGAACATTGTCAGAACAAGCTAGACATATGGAGTTGAGTTTAGCTCATCGGACAAAGTAACGAGCATGACCTGAGTGAGAGCAGGTTAGGCGTGTTTGAACTGCGTCACCTTATTAGGAGAGATGAGAGATATTGTAAGACTTGATTGGAACTATAGCAGCACTCCGGGTGTCTATCAATCAGTTGCCAACCAGTCCTTGACTTGTATATGTCCGTGCCTACTTAACAACGCACAAGTAGGAGGACATCGTCTAACACCCTCCGTGCCGCCACCATGCAGGATACGCCAAGCCCAGAATATTTCAGGTTATGGGCCCACGGGCTCGGATGCTGAGAGTGGGTGGCGCCTAAATCGGAGCTCACTAGACTGTGAATGGCGAAGAAGCGAACAAAGCAAACAGCCAGGAAGACTACCAACCTCAACGTCCCAGCGCGCTTGAGATCAGGACCTCCGTCATACAACGAACTAATCAGAGAAGGAGGACAACGTGGAGACCGCAATCCTGGCGAGAGAGCCTTTATCGTCAAAGACTACATTTTTCACCTTCACGTTGGCTGTCCGCTAGAGTAAGATCTTGCTGCTACGTTGCGAGTACTGGAGTTATAAGACAACTGGGGAATTATGACTTCCAAGAAGAAAGGATCATCAGCTAGTGGAGCATCAACGTCAAGCAGTGAACCAGCCTCATCCACGCCCATCAGAGAACCATGTACTCCCAGCACCTCAAGAGGCAGCGGAGATGAGCTGCCCAAGATTATCCCAACAAATGTCAAGGTACACATAAAACTGAAGGAACGGGGGACAAATATTATTGTTTGGAAGAATGCATTTTTGGCAGCAAATGAGTCAAAAGGGTCTCTGCCTGCCATCCTGGAGGCTATGCCTGGTACAGCACATGATGCAGCCGCAATGTTGCTGATTTATGAGTCAGTTCCAGAGGAATGGCTGGGACCTCTGTCTAATCTGCCCTCTGCCTATGATGCATATGAGTTCATCTGCAGAAAGTTTATTGGTGGATATAATATCCAGGCCAATGCAGACTGGCTCCAAGAAATGAACCAGGGAATGAAACATGACGAGACGATATCGCAGTATGTCAACAGAATGATCAACCTGAAGGCATGCCTTGACAGGAACAACCATGCTCTACTGGATGCACACGTTGCAACCCAGATTGTGCAGGGCTTGCCTGATGCAGCTAAAGAGCCAGGAATGATCACAACTGCTGCAGCACAACCCCTGGAGAAGCTGGCTGGACTTCTGCGCAACACAGCAGCGGCAGTGGGTTTTGATGAATATGCTCCTCGCCAACCAAGGGTTTTGGCTCTTGGACAAGGCTCCAGTGGAACCAATACCCCACCAGCTGCCAGTGCAGCCCATCAGCAGGCCCAACCAACTGTCTCTGAGGCCAAGTCCGAGACAAAGGGCATCTGCAACTACTGCAATAAGAAGGGGCATTACTGGAGGGACTGTCGAAAGAGGAAGCGGGACGAGGAGACCCAACGGAACGTAGTGGCAGCGGTCCAACAACTGCAGGGAATGTGGCTACAGGGACCTCCACCTATGGGTGGCCCACACCCTCCTGCAGCCCAGCTGGCGCACCCTGGACTGGATGCCTTTCCTGCATGGTTTCAACCCCCAGCTCCCCCACCTCCACCACCTAGAGGTATGCCATACATAATTTCCCTCAACATCCTGAAGACTCCTGTCAGAAATTCGTCTCTGCAATCCTGGCTGGTGGACAGTGGAGCATCTGTACATCTGGTGAATGATGTGACCTTGCTACATAATCCAACTGTGCATGCCAAACCCATCCCATTACATCTGGCCACTTCAGATGCCACTGGAGGAATTGTAGCATCTGGCTCTGTCTGCATCCTCAGTCGAGTGGGAGTTCCCTTGTGGATACATCATGTTCAGTGTGTTCCTTCTGCAACCTCAAACATACTGTCAGTATCTGCAGCATTGCGGGATGGGGCAGTCTTTCGCACAGATGATGTTGGAGCATTCACTGAAGTCTGTGGTCCAAACAGCTGGAGGTCTCGGATCAGTGCAGAGAAAGGGCTATTTTACATTCATCAAGTTGTAGCTCTGAGTCCCAGTGTTAACCACAGAATCATCTCGGCTGCTGTGAAGTCCAAAACCCCCACCCAAAACTCACACAACTGTGCCAGACGATACCTCTGGCATAGCAGAATGGGACATCCAGGTGAAACATGGATGCAGCGCCTAACCAATGAGGACCTGGTCTCAGGACTTGATACATCCCTATGCCCCTGCTCCAATTGTCCAGTCTTCTGTGAAGCATGTATTGAGGGAAAGACGTCTCGGCCTCCATTTGGAGTAAGTAGTAGACCAGCTGTTGAACCACTTGACAGAGTACATATTGACACTGTGGGCCCCATTTTTCCTGCTGCAGTAACTGGTGAACGTTACTGGGTGACTGCTTTGGATGAGTCATCTCAGTTAAAGGCAGTCCTGCCTGTGAAGTCCAAAGATGCCATCAGTGCTGCTGTGCGGGACCTCCTTCTATATTGGCAGACCCAGAAGAAAACCAAAGTGAAGTGTGTCCGATGTGACCGTGGAACTGAATTTCTGAATGCCACGTTCAAAGAATTTTGTGCATCCCAGGGGACTAAATTGGAGACCTCAGCTCCTTACACCCCGCAACAGAATGGAGCAGCTGAAAGAGCCAATCGCACCCTCAAGGAACGTACCAGGACTCTTCTGGCTTTTGCAGCTGCCAGTCCAACGTTGTGGAAGGAGGCCCTGGAAACTGCCTGCACCCTACTGAACATGGGTCCCAGTACCGGGAGGGACCGCACGCCATCAGAATTATTTTTTGGCTACAAACCAAATGTAACCCCATTGCGTACCTGGGGTTGCTTGGCCTTTGTGCACATCCCTGATGTCCAGCGCTCTGTGTTTTCCCCCAAAACTGTGCCAGGGATGCTTACTGGTTACTCAGCCTCCTCCAAAGCCTATCGGATATATGTGGGAGGGGGTATCTGGAAGGAGAGCAGAGATGTGGTTTTCGTAGAGCACCTCAGGGGAGCCTCTCGGGTTGGCATGAGTGCTTCCCCAACACAGCCTACAGAGTTCCTGTGTCCTGAGTCCTCTGCAAGTGACACTCCCCCAGTCTTTCCCGGTACCTCCCCTGACACAACCAACATCAGCCTTGAGACAGATCTGGATGACCCACACAGTGAGCCTGAGTACCTGCCAGCCTCCAGCAACCTCCCCACACAGCCTGTCACAGGACCCCCCAGGGAGGCTGAGCCCGAGTCTAAATCCAGAAGACTGTGTGACCCAGTGGAGATGGATCAAACCCTGGAGGCAGTACAGGACTTAGCCAGAGGAGTGAGAGGGGACTCCCACCTTCGACCACAGATGGAGCGAGCCCAGGAGGTCTTCAGACCAACTAGGTCTGAATGCCGCAACCACCAATTGGATGGCCTGACCCGGGCCCAACGACACGAACAACGCATTGCCGCCAAAGACCTCCTGCTGCCACAGGAGAAGGGAGAGAGCAGAGAGCGAGAGGGGTTGACTGAAGGTGACTCTCTGTCACAGGGACCAGGGGAAGTGCAGCTAGAGGGTGATTCACATGAGGGGCATGAATTGCATGTGAGTGCAGTGAGGGGGGCAGCTACATGCAGAGCTGCAAATGGTCCCGGGGAGCTGAGCAGCATGGGTGGGTCCTGTTCAGTGATTGAGAGAAATGTAAGAGATGTGACCATGCAGAGTTCTTTTGGCAACCCGTCCAGTCAGAGCACTCCTGGACGGGACTGTGGTGGCAGCCACCGGTCAGAGGAAGCATCATATGCTCCCTCTGCACCAGCCAAACATGATTGTGAGCGGGAGACAGGGTCTGCATCCTTGACTCCGTGTAAGGGACGAGAGGAGGAGGTGAATCAGGAGCACAGACATTGTGGAGACAGACCAAATTACAAGTGCTCACTGAGAGGTACCTGTGCCTGGGAGAGTGATGTCAGAGATGTGAGGTCACTCCCAACAGTGACATGCAGTCGGTCTGAGGGCATGTGGATCACGTGAATCAGGGGAAGTATGCAGACACTCTGCCATATCCCGATGTTGTTTGTGAGAGACCTGAAGAGTCTGAACTCTTGCAGGCATGTCAGAGTGTGTCCGAGGAGGTGAATCGGACGTCTGGACAATGTGAAGGAAATCCAAATTACAAAGACTGTCCGAGAGGTACCTGTGCATGGGAGGATGATGTGAGGGATGAG
>KV908618.1:0-20000 GCA_002005505.1 Botryococcus braunii
TCGGACAACTTGAAAATTGCCGTGAACGCTCGAAGTTGCCACGATGGCAACCCAAAAAAAATTTAACTGAAGTCGAAGTTGCCACCCGGTGGCAACCTGAAAATAAATATTGCCTGGAAAAGTCGCCGGCTTGGCAACTACCCTACGGCACTAATCGGACCACTGCTGGGAACTGCCAAGAGAGCCCTTAAAACGCCCCAAGATCTGGACGTAGAAGAACCGTTGGGAGACCAGATTACATACCAAAAAACGTATGTTAACGTAGTAGAGACATACGCAAATTTGAAAGCTTAAAAATTGCCAAGCACCCACCCCCCCTCGTTTTCCCCCCATCTCCCTCCCTCCCTGCCGCCGCCCCCCTCTCTCTCACTCTCACTCTCTCACTCTCTCTCTCTCACTCCTCTCTCTCTCTGTCTCTCTCACTCTCACTCTCTCACTCTCTCTCTCTCTCTCTCTCACTCGCTCTCACTCTCTCACTCTCTGTCTCTCTCTGTCTCCCCCATCCCCTCTCCCTCCCTCCATCTCTCTCTCGCGCGCGCTCTCTCTCTCTCTCTCTCTCTCTCTCTCTCTCTCTATCTCTCTCTCTCTCTCTCTCTCTCTCTCTCTCTCTCTCTCTCTCTCTCTCTCTCTCTCTCGCTCTCTCTCTTCTCTCTCTGCCCCCCGCCCCGGGTCTGTCTTTCTCTTCCTCCCCCCGCCATCTCTCCCTCTTCCCCCCTCTACTCTCTCCACCCCCTCTTTCGTGCTCGTTGTCTCCCCCGCTCGAGCACGCATGTGCGCTCTCGCTCGCTCGCTCGCTCGCTCTCTCTCTCTCTCTCTCTCTCTCTCTCTCTCTCTCTCTCTCTCTCTCTCTCTCTCTCTCTCTCTCTCTCTCTCTCTCTCTCTCTCTCTCTCTCTCTCTCTCCCCCCCCCCCCCCCCCCCTCCCTCCCCCCCCCCCCCCCCCCCCCCCCCCCCCCCCCCCCCTCCCTCCCCCCCCCTCCCTCCCCCCCCGTCCCTCCCTCCCCCCTCCCTCCCTCCCTCACCCCCCTCTCTCTCTCGCTCTCGCTCTCTATCCCTCCGTCCCTCCCCTCTCTCTCCCCCCCCTCTCTTCCTCCTCTCCCCTCCACCCCCTCCCCTCGTTCCCACACATCCCTCCGCACTCCCACACCCGTACCCGCTCTCCTCCCCCCCCCCCTTCGCCCTCTTTCTCTCTTGCTCTCGCTCATTAACACCCCCTCCCTCCCTCCCTTCCTCCATCCCTTCTCCCTTCCCTCCCTCTCCTCGCGTTCTTCCTCTCCCTCCCTACCTCCGTCCCTCTTTCCCTCCCTTGCCCCCCTTCCCTCTCCCCCCTCCCAGGGCGCGTGCGCGCCCGCTCTCTCTCTCTCTCTCTCTCCTCTCTCTCTCTCTCTCTCTCTCTCTCTCTCTCTCTCTCTCCTCTCTCTCTCTCTCTCTCTCTCTCTCTCTCTCTCTCTCTCTCTCTCTCTCTCTCCTCTCTCCCCCCCCCCCTCTCTCTCGCCCCCCCCCCTTTGTGCGCCCCCCCCCCCCCCCCATTTTTGTGTCAGTCTCCGCGGCCGTACCTGTCCTGGCCATGTCCCAAGGCTGTTTTCACCATCACCTTTTGACTGTGCATATGGCCACTGGATATGGCTGTATGGCCAATGGATTTCGTGTACCCGAATGCAGGATTCATGGTGTGCTATAGGATACATGCTTCACTTTTTACCTAAATTGAAATTGGATGTCGACACGTGGATACTCGGGCATCGGGGGCCTGACACTGATATATTTCACCTTTCCTTTAACTAGCAGTAGCACTAGGTCCGCTGACCAGGAGCTCTGTCCGGTGCAGGTTTGGACCCCTTCAACTTTATGTCGCTCGTGTTGGTTAATGTACCGAGGAAACCTGTCTTTCCTGCCTGCCCTGGATGTTGGCCGTGGTCAACCTGTCTACCGAAGCCACAATTCACCTCCGAATAGCGCGCCTTTCCATATTATTTGTCATGCTATTCAGTTCCTTATTATCTTATGCAGCATGTATGTTCTCTCCGGTTACGAAGAACAAGATTGAGAGTCGTATGGGTTCTTTAGGGTTCGCCATGGGGAGGATCTGCCACTACATAGTCAACCAAACGAAACTCTGTCCCCAATATTTGCGGTGCATACGTCTTTCCTGTTTACTCTGTTTTGACCCTGTCGAACATAAGGGTTGTTGTGGTTCATACATATTGCCAAAAGCTAGTTGACTGACACTTAAATTCGCATGAATGCATAAAGAGGGTGTTGCCAAGACACAAAAACACGTTATTGACTTGCATCCACGTACACGGGATTCTAGTTCAGATACTGATCACATCTGCAATCAGAATTCCCACCTAAACCTATAGAAAAAGTTACGATGTAGACCCCATGGGCGTGTTACAATAACAGTTCTCACTATCTTAACAGTGTACTCACTTACATCCTAGAGTAAGCTGTGAAAGGTTATGCGCAATCGGCTTTCCCTGTACAAAGCAGACAGGTCGTCAATAGACGAAGTTACTCCAGCTACAGTCCGTACGACTGTCTGCTGAGTGTCACACACAACTGTTGGACAAGACTAGCATCTGGTAATGCCCAGCATCTTTCACAACCAGTTCCGTTACATCATTATCTTGTACACAAGCACCGATCAAGCAATCACTAGATAAGGCTCTAGACGGCTACGTTCAAGTACATGCCTATACTCCCTGGAGTCACTGTCCCTTGTCTGTTTGAGTGACTACAGGGTACACTAAGCTTGTTCACTCTCACACTAGCAACAATGATACAACACACACTGCCGCACCGTACCTGTACAAAGCAGACAGGTCGTCAATAGACGAAGTTACTCCAGCTACAGTCCGTACGACTGTCTGCTGAGTGTCACACACAACTGTTGGACAAGACTAGCATCTGGTAATGCCCAGCATCTTTCACAACCAGTTGGTATTCACTCCGGTGGGGCAGCCTTAAGAGTTCATCCGACAAACGTGTGATCTAGATAGGATTGTACCTTATGTTCGAAAACGTCCAGAATCTGCCGTGTCTCAAGGTACCTTATGTTCTCAATGGACCCATATCCTAATAGTGCACACATGAAGATCACTTAAAGCACAAGGCATTCAATAATAATGTTCAGAACTCAACACTTCCCCTTGCCTGCATGCTTTATGTGTATCTTCTCAAACCTAGTGAATCACGATGACCAACAAACACGGGCTTGGCAAGTGGCTTGGTCATAATGTCAGCCACATTGCGAGCAGATTCGACATAGAGGATATCTACCTGCCCAAGTGCCATAGCTTCCCTAGCGTAGTGGAAGCTTACTGCAACGTGCTTTGTGAATTTGGAATACAGGGGGTTCCGTAAATTAGAAATGCATCCTTGGTTGTCACAGACAATTTTGACCCTCCAAGGTGCAGCCCCTATCTCTTCCAAGAAGCCCCTTAGCCAGCTGGCTTCCTTCACAATATGGCCAGCTGCCATAAACTCAGCTTGCACAGTTGAGGTAGCAACTGAGCTCTGCTTCTTGCTTCCCCAAACCACGGCACTACCATAGACTGATAGAACATAGCCAGTGGTGGAATACCTGTGGTCCAGGTCCCCAGCATGGTCGGCATCAACATAGCCTTCTAGCTCAGGGCCCTTTCCACCCAGAGTAAGAGCTAACTCTCTGGTATCTCTCAAGTACTTCAGCACTCGAATGGCCTCATTCCAGTGTGAGGTAGTGGGTGTCATTCTATACCTTGACAACACTCCAACAGCCTGAGAAATGTCAGGCCGGGTCGTATTGGCTATGTATAGCAACGATCCAATTAACTCGCAGTATCGATGACCAGGTGGCAGAGGGGTACCAGCCCCATGTGACATACCATCTGAGGACTCGGGTCTGCTGCTAGCCACGAAGTCCTTGGACATGGGGGTATCAACCACACGCCCATCATCAGCAACGCCAAACTTCTCCACAAGAGCATCAATCTTGGGAGTGCAACTCATGGAAATAGTGCCCTGAACTCTATTGCGTAGGACCTGACACCCGAGGAAATCATTCACCTCTCCCAAATCATGGATGGTGAAATCCTTCTTCAATAACTCTTTTCCCCACTCAATCTCTGCAACCACTCTGGCAACTATGAGAAGATCATCGACATAAACAAGAATAAACGACAGATTACCATCAGGGGCCCTCCTGATGTATACCCCAGCGTCGCTCTTGCACACACTATACCCCATCACGCTCAACTTGTCGCTCAAGGTCTTGTGCCAAGCCCGTGGGGCTTGTTTAAGACCGTAGAGTGCCTTCCTGAGCTTGCACACAACTCTCGTGTTGCCATTCTCAAATCCTGGTGGTTGGGTCACATAGACCTCTTCCTCCAACTCCCCATTGAGAAAAGCTGTCTTGATATCCACTTGGTGGATCTCAAGATTTTGTGTGGCAGCCACTGCCAGCACAGCTCTCCTAGCACCATAGCTGCTGGTAGGTGCAAAAACCTCACCAACATCTATACCAGGAATCTGTCTGCAACCCTGGGCAACCAATCTTGCTTTAAACCGAGTGACATTCCCATGTGCATCGTTTTTTGTAGAAAAAATCCAATGAACAGGGATAACTTTCTGCCCATGGGGTCTTTCCACATACTGCATAACCTCATGGGTGTCTAAAGACTCCATCTCCTCTTGCATTGCCTGCTGCCAAAACTCCCACTGAGGTGAGCGCTGGGCTTTCCTCAAGTTTGAGGGCACGTGAACTTTTCCCAACCTGACAGAAGGTACACTCTGTACCTTATGCTGTGGTGCAGCAGGGCTGTCAGCCTTACTGGTGCTGTTCCCTTCTCTCTCTCTCTCCCTGGTTGCCAGAATAAGGTACATTATGTACCTTATGCTGGGAGTGGGCAGTACTGCCGGGATTATCTGATTCCTTCTCAAGTCTCCCTCTCTCTCCTTGACTACTGGACTCATGTGCAGCACCCTTACATTCTCGCACCTTCCGCAATGCAGAGGGGAGCAGCAGCTCTCTCTCTCTCCTGGACTGACACTTGGGCACACTACCCAGACTTGCCTGAGCTGCGCCTACAATGTCAGCCTGCACACCATAAGCATGACTAGCCAGTGACTGGGATTGGGCACCAGCTTCCCCTACTGCTGGCATGTCTAACCCACTACTCTCATCTCTTACATCTGCACCGAACATAGCCTCGACTGTCTCAACCTGCCCCTGCATATCAGGGAGACCAACCATGGTTGGCTCACTCACAATTGCCTGACCTGGGTCAGGGGCATGCAATGGGATGTCAGAATGCTCTCTCCTAGCCACGCGCTGTACATAACGCTGCTCCCTTGTAAGGGTGGTCCCGGGAGGAAGGGGAATTTGTGACTTCCCCTGCATTCGCAACCCCTCTTGTACCTTCTGCATTTTTTCTACCTGGGATTGAGTTTCTACACCCCCCTTGGCCAGATTCTGCATATGCTCAAGCACCGACCACGAGTGCTGAGATGGTTCTGGGGTCCCAACAGTAGAATCCAGGCTGGTGGGGGTTCCTTGGTCATGTGCTGCTATGGTCCCGTCTCCAGACTGATCCCCAGCACAAAGTCCAGAGGTCCCAGGAGCCCCAGTGGAAAGCGTCTCCACTCCATGGTCATCCTCCTCATCCCAGAACGTGGGTGGAGCAGCAGAGGGAATTGCTTGAGGCGTTGCCAGATTCTCACTGCCAAGGGGGGTGATATCCTAGAATCATAGACAGACCCAGGCTGGACCTTTGATAGACCCACTCTCTCAGCCCCCCTTAAGTGCTCGATAAAGCTGACGTCCCTACTCTCCTTCCACACTCCATTCCCCACGTACACACGATACGCTTTAGACTGGGGACAATAACCAGTAAACATCCCAGGGATGGTCTTGGGCCCAAAAACAGACCTTTGGCCACTGGGAATGTGCACATGGGCTACACAGCCAAACGTGCGCAGCACAGACACATCAGGTTTGACACCAAAGAATAATTCCATGGGGGTCAGGGACCTGCCTGAAGTAGGACCCACATTGTAGAGGAGGGTAGCTGTCTCAAGCGCCTCCTTCCAAAAGGAAGGGTCTGCTGCAGCATGGACCAACAGAGTCCTTGTTCGCTCCTTCAGGGTCCTATTCATCCTCTCCGCCACCCCATTCTGCTGAGGCGTGTAGGGCGCTGAGGACTCCATCTTAGTGCCCAGAAGGAGGGGGTGGAGGTGGTAAATGCCACCCCGGAAACGTGTGTCGACTTGTTGGATAGTTATATGCTGAAGGTGGTCCAGGGCTGGAAGCGGATGAAGGCGGGCCACCCCGGCCAGATCCATGGTCCCACCAGGCTTGAGGAGACGACTGTGGGCCTCCCTGGCCCCAGTAAGCTGCAGGCCCAACGCTTGCCGCTTGCATGTTTTGATGCAGAGCCTGCAGCTGCCTGAGCGGTCCGCAGTCAGTCATGAAGTGGCCCTTTGCCTTGCAGAAGTGGCATGTAAGCTCCTCTCTGGGCCTTCTTGCCCTGCCAGGTCCACGCCCCCTGCCACCAAAAGTAGTTGCAGAGGGGCCAGCGGGAGGCTGTTCGTTTGCTGGTAGTGCTGCTCCAACTCCCGGTGCTGCTCCCACTCCTGGTGCAGCTCCAGCGCTTGATGACGCTCTAGCTACCCCCCCAGAGGGACCAGCCACTGCTGCAGCTGCCATGGCCTGAGGTGTTCCCTCTGCAGGTGGGTCCTTGTAGCCACGGCTGGCTGCGGCGCGCAGGATTCTTTGAATCAGCTCCAATGGCGGCTTGTCGGTTGCCATAACCTCCAGGGACTCGAGCCTCAGCACAGGAGGGAGGCCCTTCACCATCAGCTCCACAACATTGTGGTCCAAGAGGATGAACGCGTTGTTTCTGAGACTTGTAGCCAGATCCATCATTCTGTAGAGGTAGACCTTGAGTGTCTCCCCTGTCTTAATGCCCTGCTCCATTTCCTTGTACCACTCAAGGTCGATGTCTTGGTTGCTCCCTCCAGTGTGACTGTTCTTCACCCACGTGATGAAGTCGAACGCTGCTTTGTGGCATGAGATCTGAGAATGCCAGATGACTGGAACTGACTGGATCAGCCACTGCTTGATGGCTGAGTTCTCCACCGACCCTGGCATTGGCCTCTCCAAAGCTGCTCTGACCCCCTTGGTGTTTGCGCACGCCTCCAAAGCTTCATACCAAAATTCAAAATTGCGCCCTCCATCATCAAGCATGACGGTCATCTTTGGATTAGAGGTATTGGGGATGTAGGCTGCCTTGTCAATCTCCACCTTTGGTTCTGCAGTGGCTGATTGTGTCCCGGTCATAGACTGCCCTGGAGTGGCCCCACTGACTTCTCCAGGTTGAGACATTGCTGTTTCACTGCTACTTTCCTTTTCTTTGCCCCTTTTTGTCATACTATTGTCACTTCACCAGCCAAACTTATAAACTTCTGGAATGCAGCAATACCCTACAATTCCCTCCATGTCATGGAAATTTACCAGCCAGTCTTGCACAGTAGTAGCAGACATGTTCCCCTCAGAAGTTTGCGCCGGAGTCCGGCCCGACTCATTCAGTGCTTGTAGACAACGTCGATGAGTGATAAAGCACAGCTAAAACTTCAATTATGAATTTCCCAGAAAGGTAAACTGTGAGTAAGATAATGGTCCTGGTACACTCGAGTTCCCTTGCGCCGCTGCGCCATGCTCGAGCTCCTTTGTTGACGCTTACGTCTGACCCATCCGTAGACGACCTTCACTCCTGCTTTTACTTGGCTCAGCTGGAAGGGCGTGGGCCCATAACCTGTGAAAGGTTGTGGGCAATCGGCTTTCCCTGTACAAAGCAGACAGGTCGTCAATAGACGAAGTTACTCCAGCTACAGTCCGTACGACTGTCTGCTGAGTGTCACACACAACTGTTGGACAAGACTAGCATCTGGTAATGCCCAGCATCTTTCACAACCAGTTGGTATTCACTCCGGTGGGGCAGCCTTAAGAGTTCATCCGACAAACGTGTGATCTAGATAGGATTGTACCTTATGTTCGAAAACATCCAGAATCTGCCGTGTCTCAAGGTACCTTATGTTCTCAATGGACCCATATCCTAATAGTGCACACATGAAGATCACTTAAAGCACAAGGCATTCAATAATAATGTTCAGAACTCAACATAAGCATTCCCCTGTTAGGGAATACCACCTTCACTTCTATACCACGTCCCTGTTTACGTGTACATCCACAGGTTGCTGGGGATGCTGTGATCCATCCGGATGACGGGGTCGCCCACCACAAACCAGGAACTAATTGTCTGCACATTGGTCTGTCTGTGCTTTTCTTCAAGGGCTTGGTTATGCTGGGTGGAGGCCAAGGCACTTCGTGTATGTGTGGGGGCCACGGGGAGTGTTGGTGGTGCTTACATAATTTCGTCTCCGCGTGTGCCGGGTCATGCACACTTCAACTTTTCTAACAGTGGAAGTAGGGTGGGACTGGCGAGCGGATCCGTGCACGTGCCAAAGGGGGAGTAAAGGGCGGAGCGACTGTTGATTATTAGCTGCCTAGGGTACGGGGCGTATGTAGGCACGTGGGAAGGAAAAGGAAAGGAAAGAAAATTTCTTGAAGTGGACGGGAGTCGGCGGATCATATGAGAAAGACGCACACACATGGAGGGAGTTACATAGGGCGTTCAAAGTGCAAGTGCACCATCAAAGCGGGCTTCGAACGTTCTTCGGAGTACTTGCGGTTTCTGTCCTAAAAAGGGGGCGATCCTATAGAGCGCCTTATAAAGTCTTCGTAAGATAACGTTTGCCGGGTATCCTGCTTGTCTAAACCGATGGTATCAGTCCACGGTTGCCGTAAGCCAGCCGTCGGCCGTAGTGCAAATGTTTCTAAACCGCCACAGCTGGGAAAAGATGACGCCTAACTTACATGTGTCAGCCAGGCACGAATGTGCACTGGGGGCCGTGTGTATATCGGGTATGGGACTGTATTCAGGACTGTTGCGCTTATCAAAGACCCACACTTCAGACTTTTTTCTAAGCACCGGGTCGGTCTCCCGAAAGGCTGTTTCCGGGAGCTTCTGGAAACTCTTCTGGATACGGTGGATGTACTGGGGGCCCCAGAGCCTCGTCCGAGTCCTCGGGGGCGGCCTGCAACGTAGGGCCTAGATCTCCCCTTGGGTCTATCGCCGTGTGCCTGATTGGTTGCAACTCACCCACGTGCATCGAACGTACTCCTCGTGGCCTTCGTCACTATGGGACCCTCGTGCAGAAGATCGGATCTACAAGGTCCGGGCCATTAGACCAGCCATTTTCTGTGAAGTCCAAGCTATGGCAGAAAGGTTGTCCTCCAGAGGGGAGAGCTGTGTCGCAGCAAAAGATCCGTCGGACCTTCAGCCTTCCTCTGCAGCGCCGTCTATACTAGAATTGCTCACTCGCCAACGCACGCAAAATGAAGAAGGTGTCAGGTTCGTCCTCGTAAGTGTAGATTTGTTCGTTAGCGTGATGTGCAGGTGCTTGATTGAAATTTTTGTGTTGCACCATCGACCGGTCGTGCTGGACTTACGGAGAAAAGTTCTGGTCGATATCTTTGCACTGTCGAGATGTGGTTCTCTCGAACGGAGCGATTTCCTGGTATCACCTCAGAATCTGGATTGGACACCCTGCTGCCGACCCCCTTCTCCAGGCGTGGATTGCGCAAACACTCCCCTAGACAAACGCTGGAAGACTTACGTTATTAATTTGGATAGAATTTTATCCCTCACTTCTTGCAATCACCGTGTTATCGTAGATCTGACTGTGACCGGGGGTGATGTTCTGTGGGTCTCGGCTGATGGGTTTTTCAACCGGGGGGTGGGGGTGGGGGTGGGGGTGGGGGTCCTATGATTGGACTCCTATACCTGGTTGATAGCAGCCCATGGGAGTAATTGAGGATTCTTTACGATCAGGGCAAGTATAGAGCTGAGTGTCCCTGGACGCTTGCTGCTCTACTTTGAGAGGAGAGTTATTTTGTGGGAAGTCTGAGAGCACATAAAAATGCTTGCGAGTGTACAAATCCCGGCTTGTCAAATTGTCGCCCAACAAAATGCTTTGGCAGGCTGGCGTTCCATCAGTGTATGCTGGACAAGTTCACAATGGAGGACGACCCATACCTGTGGTGTGCTCTACATGGTGCAACACACTGTGCGTTGATGCTGCGTGAAGGGGGCTTAAAACCGGGCCCTCCACTTCCTGTGGCATGTTTTCAAGCCGGGGGCATATCAGGCCAGATTCAGTGGCGGAAGCACATTGCTGTGTCCTTGAGAGAAGCGGCAATGTTAGCAGGTATAACCCATCCCAAATTGTCAAAGGTGAATTTTGAAGCACCAGGAAAACATATCATATCAAGGTAAGCTGCAAGGATCTGGAGTTCTCTCTGACCGAGATTTCTGAAAAGGTACCTGAAAAGGTGCTGAGGTGGCAGAAACATTTCCTGTGGGCTTGCCAAGTCTTCACAAGTAGGAAGGCACCGTGTCACACCAGCCTGCAACTGTAGTGCATAGTCAGTAGTTCATCCTGTCATTCCTATGCGACATCAATTTTGCAGATGAGGCTGAGTTCTTATGACAGGTCTGTTGATTGCCAAAGTACCCTTTGGCAATCAAAATCAAAACTAGGATGCAGTGTTCACCGTGAGATTATTTGGCAACGTGGAAGTTTCAAGTTAGAACTTTGGCTTGAATCTTGCAAGTCTGTCACCTGACGGTACCGGGTTGGGAGGTTGATCCAGGCTTTCCAACAACTGCGAAGGTTTTGCGCAAGATCGAGTCAGGGGTGCCTCTCCATTGGGAGCCAAGCAACCATAAAGCGTGGCCATCTCTCTTCAAAGAAAAGGTGAATTATGAGATTGCTCACCACTCTCACTCGAAGCAGTGATGAACATATTGGGTTCATTATGGCTACAACAGTTGTTCATGTGCGTGCAACCGTATATGCAGAAGAGGAGGGGGCGGTAGACAGGGAGATGGGCGAGGGAAAGGACACACACACACACACACACACACACACACACACACACACACACACACACACACACACACACACACACACACACACACACAGGGAGAGCGGGGGGGGGGGGGGCAGGGGGGTGTATTTGTGCTATGTGCAAGGTTTTGGACGGATGGTTACCGTATTGTGAGCAGGAAGGGGCAGATATACATGGCAGAGCACACTTGTGTCAGCACATGCTTCATTTCAAAGACATAAATTAAATGCGCTGGAGTGCTTGATAACCTGGTACACGCTGAAGCTGACAAAGAAAGGAGAAATAAGAATGACAATGTTAATGCCCATGGAAATTGTATTGATCGAGTGCCAGGGAAACTTATTATGGGGACCTGGTTAAACTGCTGACGGTGGTGGTATCAAACGCTGTGATACATTACTGTGTCATTTATTCTCTACACAGCTTATATGTAGTTGAGATTTTTTAGTACATCACGGACGGAAACTGACCTAATAAGGTTTCTCGAATGAAGTACACATCCCAGTCCTGTAGTATGTGTGAATTTGCTAAATGTCTGAGCAGAGTCTTATGCTGTCAATTTAGCGCCTCCTCACGTATTTTTCCAAGGAAATGTTTGTCTTTGACAACTTGGGAACATCAGAACTTCAATTACCCATAGAGACGTTATTCTTTGTAGCATGCAGGTTCGCAAGATTGTGGAGGCGTGCGCCGCGACCCCATGGTTTGCTCGCCTTCCTGGGCCTGTTCGTGTTCAAGTTATCAGAATGCTTGTGAAGGAAATTGCCAGGAAGGTGGTGAGTTTCCCCTTGTGATCGGAATTTGTATCTTACCTCCATTTCAGAAATGATTGCAGTTTAAGAAGTGATTGCCAGGAATATCGTATCGGCTCTAATTGTTTTATAAGATAATTTGATATAATCCAACAGCTTTAGAGCCTCAGAAATTTGTGCCGCGGGACCGTAAAACAATTTAAAACCTGGCCGAAATGTCCTGGGACGCCCCGAAATAATTAAGAAGTTTCAGGAAAATGTAACTGGGTCTTCCTAACACTGGTGGCAACGGTAGTCAGACACTTTGTTTACTTATCAGTACCGAATTGGACCTTATGTGTGTGTGCTCTCTTTAGTGCAAGGCTGCGTTGTCAACATTGATCGAATTCAGTACATTTGGGGGCTCTTCGCCTCCAAAACATTACAATTGTGAGGTTATTCCTACTTTGGGCCTTAAAAACCAATTAAACATTCGACCCAAATGTATATTTCGGGGTGAAAAACATTTACTATTACAAATCCATTAGACCTGATACAGTATGTAGTTGGCAAGAGTAGGCCTGCCCGTATTCAAGTGATCGTTGTGAAGGGCATTGCGATGAAGGTGGGGAGTTTCCCCTTGTGATCGGGATTTGTATCTTACCGCCACTTCGTGGATGTATGGGATGCTGACATACGAGCTAGAACCCTTGTTTATTGGGTTGGGGAATCATACAGGATGTGCACACTAATGCTGGTTCCTTTTGTACAAACATGTGAGGTTTAGGTAACACGGTCGTGAAGTCAAGCGGTCACCTTGAAGTCCTGTCCAATTTCTTCCTTTAGAAGGGTGCACCAACATAGGTTCGCAGCTTGTACGCTTTTGCATATACGTGTATGACTTTGTGCGAACGGTCGTGGGTAGTGGGGACCCTCCTCCCTTATGGGTTTGTATGGTTATTTACATTTTTGTGCATCCAATGCATATGGCTTAATAAGGTTTACCCTGAATTACTACTTCAGACTCTGCCCAAGTTTTATTAGCACAGAGGCATTCAGTCGTTTTTTGTTAATTGGGCAGTGCAATGTTGGTGAGGCCAGACAGCGCATTTGACAGAGTATCTGTGACATCTTGAACTAGCTCAAAACTGTAAGGGAAAACTCATGCCGCACCCAGAGCACTGGCAAATCCTCTTTAGTTTTGTGGTTGAGAAAACTATACTAAGATGGAAGAACTCTCATGCTTACAGGCCTATTGTGATTAGCGTGGTGTCCTGCATAAATTCCTGAAGTTGGAGGGCTTGTAAAGAAGTATGTACACAAGGACGCTTATGTGCATCTGGCCAACACTGACTGACAATGGATACCATGGAGAGGGATTTGTTAAATTGTTGCCATGTCTTCAGCATTGTCCTGGTCCATTGTATTTGTCAGTTGGAGTTAAATGCTTTGTCTCCGAGGTATGTGCTGTGTACTGCTAAGCATGGGCATTTTTTGAGCCAGTGAAAGCATGCAAATGGCATTCAGGATCAAATGCAACTGCTCTCTGCAACTGCTCCCTGCAATTGCTCCGCGCATGGAACTGGAAGTTCTGTAGCTACTTCTGACTATTTATGAATGTATTTTGCCAAATTGTTAGTTGCTTATTTCACTGCGGGTCGTCTGTGTGCAGATTTGGAGAGAAGTGCACCCAGCAGTGTGGGATGGTTCCTGGGAAGAAGTGGTGGAGCGGCAGCTGATAGAGGCTGTGAATGACATCTGCCAGCAAAATCGAACCCAGCTGCCAGCACCAGAACGAGCAATTGAGTATCGATTCCGGATGAACCCGTAAGACTACCTGTCTCTGGGGCGCCAACAATACATTGTTATTTTGTTGGTTCTGTTGTGAATGGACTGTGGATTTGAGTCGCTGTAGTTGTGAAGTCAACCTCGGTCCTCGCGATTGTGGAGACAATTGTCGAAGCTGATTGTTTCTCAAAACTGTCCTGGAGTGGTGGCTCAGACTGTGTGAGCGTGAGGAGTAGGAGTGTGTTCATTGTTTCACTGAGATTTGCTCTGCAGCTGTTGGATGCAGGAGGCTTCACCGTGGCAACGTTGCTTGGGGTGGTGCAGGGCAGGCAGAAGACCGCGTCTATGGGGTGTGCTCAGGGGTGTGGCATTCTTTGGGGGTGCCTTACTTCATCCATTGATTGCCCTGGGAGTTGGTGCTTTGGCTGGCACAATTGCACCTGCCGACATGGCACTGGTTACTGCGGGTTATGCGCTGGGATGGATGCGCGCCCACCGCTCATTGAGGGATGTCTAGAAATGCCACGTTTATGTTAACATTTACTCATCATCATTGTCAACTAGGTACTCTGCGGGTGTGGGCCAGTCGGAATAATGGTATGCCCGAGGGAGTGATTGCACCGACACTTGGAGGGTCTGCATACCTTGATAAAGGGATGCTGCCGATGGAGGCTGGGGCACTGTGGAGTAATGGTCCAGTGTATTGAGTTTTGCGTTTGAAGTCCTTCTGGAAAACTCTGGTCTGAATATGTGTTGTAACTAATAGGACACAGCATATTTTCTATCTATGGTCTAAAAGCACAAAGCATGTAGTCGTTTTAGCATTGTTCCAATTTCAGGATTCCTTGGGTCTTCAAGGGGTTTTGACCTGAACGTCTCTAAAGTATGTACTACGAGTGAGTTTGTATGTTTATCGGCTACACAAGCTCCTGGTGCTGAAAGACCAAGTGACTTGTTATCTCTCTAAGGGCTAACGTGAAAATTGTTATGCTTTTAAAGTGTGTGATGCCCTCTGTCTCCTGGGCATTTGGAGGGTTTCCCTTGGCAAAGGGATGCAGCTTGGATGACGTTGGTAGCACCGAGTTTTGGCGCAGAATGCTCAATTTTGTATCTTGTTAGTCATTCCGGGAATTCATTCCTGAATAGGACTTTTAGATCGTGCAGAGCACAGCAAATATTCCATCACTGGTTTTTAAGCTCGTTACGGTGTTGGGATACCAGGAGCAGGAAGTCTTGCTGCACTTTATTGAAACTTCGACTCTTTGACCCTTAGAGGAGGTCCTGACGTGTATATCTCTCATATATTCACTCTGGCTGAGTCTAACTGTAAGAGTGGCTCGTGAAGCTCAGGGCAGCACGGTCCAGAAAAGGCCAACTGATTTAATAGATTCAGGGGGACCTTTTAAAAGTGAAAGTAGCTAAAAAGAGGGATGGTGGCAAGGTAAGAGGGCTGATGCCTGCAGTCATTGGCAGTCTGCAGGTGGCAGCACATTGCTCAAGACGGATCCTTCCTTATTCTTTCAGGCTCCTTTTGGTATGACAATTAATGAAATGGAGGATAGTTAAGCGGGCAGCCTGTAGCAAGTACAGCTTTTATTGATTGGTATTGATTTTCTGCCGTCAATGGGGTGGACATTGTTTGGTCAGCCCAACGACCGAAGACTTTTCCAAACACTATGCCCTGGGACTGAGAGCCAAGCCTCAAGACTGGGTTTGGAGATTGGTGTTTGTGGTTCTGTGGACCCCGTTCACGTACAGCATACTGTTAGTAGTGGCTGGTTATTTCATTGTTTCCAGTAGGACAATGAAAGGGTCCTTGCGAGGTGGAGAATCTTGCTACAGAGCTCATGGTGTGACTAACGTCCACAAGGGACCGAATCCCAAATTGGGTGGATGGGAGGTTTTGCCATGGATACAGCTGTTGAGGGTCCTCAACTTTTCTGTGTCACATTGAAATTAATGTTTTGGGTGCACTAAATATTTCGGTAGATGGTTGCTAGTATTACCTGAGGCTGCAGTTGTAGATAGACCAGTGGATGCGCTACTTAGGCAGTCGATTTGTATCAAGTGGGCAGGAGCTAGTTTGGATATATGCAGCCACGTAGTTCGTGTCACATCCTCATGACTTAAGTGCACTGGTAACGTATATGCAGCCAGCCCACACAGATGTGTGCACCTGATTTATCCGTACTCGGAGTCGTAAAATTTTCCATGATCATGAGTCTGGGACAGTTGGAGGGACATGGGATAATTGTAGGATGCCCCTGGATTTTGGGTTGCTGATTTTGCAAGACAGCTTGCAGTTGCTATATTTTGGTTCAGAAGTGGTTTCAGGATTGGGAGCAGTGCGGGGGAATCAACGTGTTGCATAGATGCATTGTTGGACATACTCAACTCCAATGTTTCCCAGATATCTAGTGTAGGGACTGCTGGCATCAGTGTGCCGGAGCGTTGATTTAGGTGGCAGGCTTGCACATTATTGAAGGCGTCCAGGGTCGAGCCCCAAGTTTATAAAGGGGTGGGCGTAATCCAGGAGATGGTGTGGGTAGTGTTGTTTACAGAAGAGCTCCTTATAGTAGGTATAGTCCTGGGTTGTCTAGGCAGATCTGTGCTGTGGGACAATGTATATTGCCAGTAGTTGCTGCGACAACTGTCAAGGGCCTCGCGAATGCAGGTCAAACGAGTTTGGCCTCTTTGTTATGTGCTTTATCGATTGTTTATGGTGGCTTCTACCACTTGCCTGCTTCACGCAAAAATTGCTTCCAGACTCGCACATAACCTAAGCTTGCGTTGGGGCATGGGCTTATTGAACATGCTCGTCGTAAGCTTAAGCATCAAAACCCGCTGTCGTAGACCGCCTCCGTGCCTTCAGGAGTTGCCAAATCCATGCAATTGTTGACTTATGCGATCCATACTAGGATGACTAGTTATTTACCACCGGCCCCATCGCACTAGCCATCTTTTTCCTTTTTTCCCTCGTACATTCAAATGCTTTCTCTTAAGGTCATAGGCATTTCCTGACTGCGCTTCCAACTGTGCAGGATGCCTTTCAGCCCCTTTTCAGATGTTCCCCACATCCATCCCAACGCTGCTTTTCAAAAGCACCTAATCATTGATCGACTATCGTTGATTAGTATTCAACGATATCAAACAGGGGTTTGAAAACTTTTTGGCCCATAGGCATTCCACTCACATTACCCCCCTTTTTATACCTTGTCATACCCTGTACTAAACTTAGGTTTTACTGCTGCACCATGTCCTGCTTAGGAGCATTGAACATGTGACATTTGTTTTGTGCGTTGGGGGACATGCATCACTATTTTTCACTGTAAATGCCACTCGTGTTTAAAACTATCAGGTAACTGTTTGGGTCACATCTCTGCAGTGGTATCCTGTATACCATATGTTACTAGACCGCATGGTGATTTAAGATGACGAGTGCAGCATATTCTAACCGCAAACTACGTACCCTAAATGCTGATACGTGTAAGCCAGGGGCCATGGACACACACGATCAGTGTGTATGGACACACAATGAAAGTGTATGTATGAACTGCCACTCCAGCTTCAGGCTAAAGCGTGGGGTTGCTAAGCCACATTTAGTATAAAGAGTGAAACCGATCTCAACCGCACACCATAAATCCGGCATGCGGGTACGCTGAAGCCACATTGTTTGGGACCCCAATTGCCGATCACGTGCCAGGAGCCCTGCTTCACCTGGCACACCAGCTTCAGAAGCGTAGCAAACCAACTTTATTGGGCTAATATTCTCTTCATCTCTCGGCGTGGGGCCACTTTCCCGAACCCACGTGGCCGCATGCTGTTGTGTTGTGGCAGTCTCCTTCCGCAAGTAGTCGGCTGCATGCGGGTTTCCACTGGGTTGCTGTTACAGTGATCACTCCTGAGTCATGACTCCTACCCTGTGTTGAGCCGACTGGGTCATTTTGAGGTGCTGAACGCAAGCGCTTTGAGCCCTATAGGCCTAGCTAGCTGGCAAAGGCCCAATGGCCCTTAAGGCCTAAGGGTGATCCAAATTGACTGTGGCTTGTTCAGGTAAAGGTCTTGACTTCAAAGCACCAGTATGAACAACAGCCCGAGCCACTTCACATGAACCAACACTGCAAAGCAACTTGGTTATTGCTTAGGTAAACGGACGTCACACGGCTGTATCTCGCATGCATAGAACTTGAACAGATATGTACGAGTTTTCATGCATCACGTGACGTGATTCACGTCTATATGTAGATATAGATGTTATGCCTCGACGAAAAACGGAATCAGGCCCTAGGGCTTGCGCCCCTTCCGAGACAGGGGGCTTTAGCAGAAGATGGTAAACTACTTCATTCTCACTAGCTGAAGGATAGCGCCGCATCCATCCAAGGCCAACTTTTACGCTCCGTGGCTATCTAGTTAGGAAGACCAAAGCACTACAAGAAATGTCGCATACGTGGAGGAAAAAAAGGGCCAGACCGATGTCAGTAGATGACGGCAAAGCATGAGTTTTGCTTGTTTTGATGGCCTTGTATTACAAACACGTATACCATATACAGTCATGCGCATGGTTTTGAAGGCGCATGCAACGTGTTCAGTATTGCAGAGAAAAGGATCCTTTAAAGATACATTTAAACGGATTCCTCGTTGGATGGCTGCTGGGGACATTTGAGGCTTGTAGCTAAAGTTTACATATATGTCCACGCGACTGTGATGAACACTCATCATCTAAGTACTGCAAGACAGTACTGGGTAATCACAACTTATAAAAAGGACTCCTTGTTAGCTAGCTGCTGCGCATGACTGAGGATGCTAACTAAGTCTTACATAAATATTCACATAGACACTCACCTTACCTACAGTCAGGTAACTAGGGTGAAACTACACAAACTCTGCTTTAGGTGCTTCCGAGCAATTTGATGTCACAATGTGCAGATATAACTGGCAATGATGAAGCGGATACCCAGCCCAATAGCACCCCAACTAGACCATATTGTTTTTAGTCAGCTGACGCCCGTCAACTTAGACTTTAAAGTGAGCACATCCTAACCGCAAACCACGTATTCTACATGTCGTTACCCGAAATCCAGGGGCCATGGACGGACGTGGCCGTGAAACATGACCAGCGACATAACAGGGAAAAATGGCAAGGGAAACAAGCAAGGGTGAGCACGAAGGCGGTATGGAGGCGCTTGCAAATGGAGTATAGAGGGGGAAAGTGAGAGAGAGCGTGTGTTTTTTTGTGTGAGAGGGGGGGGGAAGGAAAGAGGGGGAGAGAGGGGGGGGGGAGACAGTGAGTTGTGAAGAGAGAGTGGGAGGGGGGTTGGGGAGCAAAGAGGAGGGAGAGATCAATTTGACGGAGGGCCGTCACTGCAAGCATGCGGGATTTTGCAGTGATCACAAGCTTCCTACAACATGTCGACGACATCAACTTGACAAGCTTGCCCATTTAGCACCACGACTTCCACATGTGTCGTGTTACCAAGCCTTAAACAGTCTGAAACACTTCAGATAACGCATATAGCTACTTAAATGACAAAAGTATCGCCTGACAGGCAAAATTGCTCCATCCAGTAATGGTACATTTAAAGAAGAAAAGATGAGAATATTCAACCCATAAGCCACTTGTCATACACGCAAACATGCAAAAACCAAAAGCTCCCCTTCCCAGACCTCCTCGTGGTGGCAATTGGCGAAGATTAACATACTGGAATAGGAGAGTGCAGCCCCCTCGGCCTCCACACTAATTGGCAATCACTCGGAGAACCACAATGGCGGACTCCAAGGATAACATCCTTCGAATAACACAAAGACATAGAATGATGTCAAATGGACAAACTGGCATAGTCTGCCAGAAGCTGATCCGTATTCTGTGTGGTCGACGCAGTGGGGTTGGCTTATCAGTGAACAACATCAGGATAGTCATCTGTTAATTGCCTGCTTACATGCCTTCGTTGCAAGTGCATCCAGCCTTTCACGAAGCTCCTTCGCCGGCGGTCTTTTATCTACATCGTCTCGTGTACACTCATTGTACATCTCCAAGATTTCCGGAGGGCATTCCCCTTCCTCACTGCAAAGCCCACAACAAGCCCTCAACGGCCTCATCATCAAGATACGCCTGCTAAACTTTCCTTGGGCCACATATGTGCAACATGCAGGACGCTGGTTTCGGAGTCATGCCTTTCTACACAGCACTGACACACGCAAGTCCAAAAGGAACCTTCACACTTGTAAGAGAGATTGGCAACGTCAACAGAACCATTCACACCAGTAAGCCCAGTAAGACATAGGGATGCAACTGCGGGTTCAGCACGCAGAAGCTCAAACTCGACGATGGATTAGGCTCCCCGATGCATCATGACACCTACGATCTGTCCTTGGACAGGCCTCAGCAACCCCTGATACAGGGAAGTAGAACTGCTTGACTACATATTTTAGGGGTTCCTACTCGGAGCTTTCATCGGCTGAACCTTGCATA
>KV908618.1:25000-35431 GCA_002005505.1 Botryococcus braunii
CTTCGCATGTTTCCATACACGTCAAACTCTTCCACCAGAAGTGAACTTGAGAAGTGGGCTCAGCTATATACTGGTCGACCCTGCAGTACCAGCCTTTCTTCAAAACGCACTTAATCCCTCTCCCTGAAATAAAGACGTCAAACTATGTATCTACAATGCTGAACTTGATGATACAAAAGGTACAAACCAAGCAGGTGTCTGTTATGGCAGTTCAGCAGTAAATGTACAAAAGCTATTCTACCGAGAACCACTTCCGTGTATTCATTTGACCTCGTGTATTGAGAAGCCGTAAAGTACGTTCAGTTAAGCACTGGGTGCATACATACTTGTGGCTCATCGAGTATAGTGATGTTTTTGGCACGTCACTTCCTGGACACACTGACCTGCTGGGGCCATTTTTGGGGGGTACGGGGTACGGCACATTTTTCTTGTTTTAGAACAGCAGGCGTTTCATACGATACCAATGATGTTGCAAAGGAAAACTGCGGCAGCAGCTGTTTCAAAATCAACACCTGGGCATCCTTAGAGTACCTGATGATGCAATGGAAGCGGGATTGCAGGGCATATGCACCAAAGTCAGAGGCCAAAGTAGTCAGTTACAGAAAAGCGTGACCAGTCCACATAGCAATGGGCCGTGATGCAATACAGTCAAGCACCGCCAGGCCGTACTTTGCAGTTGCGCATACAATGCACAATGGTCCCAGCTTGTTTTCCGGCAACAACAATACCACATTTAAGAAAAGGAGCAAAGGGGGAAAGAAAGGGGCGAGAGGGGGACGAAAACACAAACCAGAGAGAGAGAGAGAGAGGGTAAGACAGTGAGAGGGGGAGGGAGGCAGGGGGGAAGAGGTGGGGAGAAAGAGAGAGAGAGAGAGAGAGAGAGAGAGAGAGAGAGAGAGAGAGAGAGAGAGAGAGAGAGAGAGAGGAGAGAGAGAGAGAGAGAGAGAGAGAGAGAGAGCGCGAGGCAGGGATAGAGAGGGAGGGGGGCTAGAGGGTGCGGGAATCTTACGTTAATGTGCTGTCGTTAGCCACCTCAGCTTTTGGCACAGCTAGTAAGGCAGCAGCATCGGTCTCAGGCTTAGGAAGAGAATCAGCAGATGGACGAGAAATGAATTGGTCCGGCCCGCTTGAAGAAGATGCTATTGAACTCGTCCCATTTTGCACACTTGCCTGCGACAAACGTGACATGCATTGTCTCAAAGCATAGTCGCACAAGTCATGGAGAAAGCTTCCACCACAGGGGATCACGGCCAGGTTCATTCAGGCAGCTTGCAGGATATTAGAAGCTTGACAGTGCTCAGACGAAGACCACACTGCCCGCTTTTCAAATTGTTTGACCCCAGACCCATCCAAAGCCAACTGACCTGCAGCCACAATAGCATCCGAAAGCCTTGACAAAGAGATGAAGCGGTGCTCCGCCAACTACTGGGTACACCTTCGTCAGAACACACTTCCCACAGCTGAGGCACATGGCCCTCTCCCGCAGAAGTGTAAACAGAAGTCAACATCACCCAGCCGACGCTGGCAAACAAAACTGCTCGTCTCTCCGACTGCAGTAAGATAGCCACTAAGTGTGAATGAGCCTCTCTGCTTGCAACACAGGAGCTAAGCAAGAAACCTGACACAGAGATCTGGTATGACTGTCTTCCAATAACCTTGGAGTCAAATTCCTCAGGGCCCCCCCCCCCCTCGCCGTCCCCGGCATACTTCACACAACACAGCAAAACCACAACTTCACAAAATTTGACAGCTCCGCACCCTCGTGATGTTGTTGGAAGTGCCCTGGCTCATAGAAGCAAAAGGTCCAGCTCCTGAACCGCCACTTGGCATTTCCACCAGAGCCCCTGTTGTCTGTCTCCAGGAAGACCATTTTCGCCGGCAAGGTTTGCGGACGAAATACAATCCAATTACGGCAAGCGCGGCAGCAGAGACAATACCTGCTTGGCCAGCATCCACAATAAGAAATTTTGGACGGTTTCCAACCATTCATGTACGCAAGGTATCGCTCGAGCCTTTGCATATCCATCAACCACAAGTGGCAGGCAACAAGTTGAGGTCATCTCTCAAATGACTGCTACGCAAGTGTCATCCTCAGGCCATGCCAGGGGTCGTGGCAAGGTACAACAAAACAGCTCCTGCTCCATGCCAAACGCCTGTACCTTCGTCCATTAGCAACATCACGTGGTACTGCAGCTGCATCCTTTGGGACTGCAACAGCACCAGCAGGAGTCGAGGACTTATGACTGTACACAGCTACACTTTTTCCCATGTGTGATGGGGCCGGGGCATGCACATGACTAGAGGAGGTTCTTCTGAAGTTTCCCATCATCTTAGACGCGGGCGTTGACACTCTTTTTTGTGGGAGATAGGTGCACACCCGATACATTTATGGTCACATACGCACAATCAATATACGGCCACTCCTAAAAGGGTCGTCTGTACTATCACATGTACCAGACCTGTGTGCACACAGTGTTCAGATGTACCAGACGTGTATGCACACAGTCTTCAGAGCAACGTAGCTGGTCTGACTCCTGCCAGTCAAAGCAACTGCTCTGTCACCCGTGCTCCCAACTTAAAGCAAAAGAGCCAAAAAACAAGAGGTCCACTGTCGCAGGTCAGAAGCAGTCATACCTATGACAATTCCTGTTATTCGGACAGGTCCTTGATCCTGCCCTCCTCCCCCTGGACCTTGCGGTGATCGAGCAGGCTTCATGGCATTTGTGGGAACCGTGGCAGGGGAAGCAACACCACCAAAAATTGGGGATGGGCTTCCTGAGGGAAACTGGCCACCTCCGATTTGAGCTGGCGCTACCGTAGCAGGCTGTGCCGGCGCCATGGCAGGGGCAGGAACAGGACTGACTGCAGATGGTGCAAGCGACGGTGCCTGAAAAGTTGGACTTTCCAGGTTTGTGGTAAACCCGGTCAGAGTGGCTGCTTCGACAACCATTCCCTTCTGTTGCAGCTTCTGCACCAGCATGGAAGGACTGGAGGTTGATGGATCTGATGCTGTCCAGTTGCGAAGGATGTTGTTAACCTGCCACGTTGGACACCCCGTCTTATCGTGGGTACCCAGAGACCTAACAGCAGATACCGCAATGAGGAGGAACAATCATTGGAGAAGCCGCAGTGATGAAGGCAATAAGCTAGGATTTGCCCAATGCCGCACCATTGACTGACTTCACAATCTTGATCTCCCTCTTGGACCTGAAGTTTTCTGGATTCTTTCTCTCCCCTTCCCGACTTCCTTGTCTCTGCCGACTTCCCCAAGCCTGCCAATTGTAAAGGCGTCCTGAGACAGCCAACGCCAGAGGTGTTCTGTGAAAATACAAATCACTAGGTCCATTTCAGAGATCCGACAAAGGATAAGGAGGACACATTTACGATTTTCCACATGCCATCCCCCATCCCCCCGGGCTTGTCGATACATACACACACATCTCTCACAGACTCTGCCCCTCTCTCCACCTCCATCCCCATCCCCCCTTTATAATATTTATCTTTGATTCCCCTCCTTTGCGCAAGCTCGGAACTCTCTTCGTGTCGTGGGTACCTGGCGCCCAAGGCAAGGTGTTGGGCAGAGGGGGGGGGGGTTTGAGACCTGGGCTGAAGGGCCTGAAGATGACCTGGGCTGTTATTTACTCAACCCCCATTCCAGAGCGCACGTATAACAAGTACAACAAAGTTTAATGAGCAAGTATAATCATTACAGCAAGTGGATACACGAAGTACACACAACAACTTGGATAGTCAACCGTGCAAGCAAGCTACACGAGCTTGTTTGCCCAGAGAGCGGGGAGCACCTCCTCTCCCTGCTGGCGTGATTTCAAGCCGTGGATCTTGAGCAGCACGCTCACAGCATCGGGATCTACACTGATGTCGTCTGACCCTGGCCCCCAGCTTTGCGTCAGATCCATGGTCCCAGACATGGCGTCTTTTCCGCTTGGCTGGGCCAAAGACGCCCAGGATGAGCCTCCAGGAGCTGGGGCAGGGCTGGCGGCGGCCGCAGGGCTGGTGAAGCTTTGCATCGGCAGTCCCCTGACACACCGAGGATCCAGCTCAGCAAATCCTGGGTTCACATCTGTCTAGACATTATACTTTATACCCCACGGCCCACCGCAGTGTGCAGTGGGGTTTGAGACCATGAGGAACAGGCGCAAGACACGCTTGGCACCTTCCCAGCCAAGGGGGCCTGACCTCTTCAGGGCTTGTGAAAGCTTACAGAGGAACCGTCCTGAAACTTCTTGGGCTCAGGTGCCATCCCACTGAAGTACAGTCTCCGTGACACTGGCACAAAGGGCACTTCTTCCCCATGGGTGTATGTGTGATCCTGCGTGCGCGTTCTGTGACCCAGAGTGTTTATGTTTGTGTTTGTGTGAATGTGTATGTGTGTGTATGTGTGTGTGTGTGTGTGTGTGGGGGGCGGGGACATGTGAGAAGAAGAGGATGAGAGTTAGTCAATGAGACGGCATATGAGATCGTAGTTTGCATGTGCGCGACGGAGCGGGAGATGTGCATGCGTGCGTACATCCGCGCACGAGAGCAGTTAGACGTGCCAAGCGCAATTGTACATGTCTACCGAACCACATGCAGACTTACATGGTCAAAAGCACATTCAAAGTTTGTAGCTATGTGTAGTAATCTGAAAATGTCCAGATACTGAGGCTGTGAAATGGAGGGCCTGGAAAAAAGAAAAAAACCAATAGACAGGATATTCAACCACGTGAATTGTAAATTGCATTACACCTATCTGAATGTAGAATTTGCATGCACACAGAGGTTCTTTGCAACAATTATGTTCACAACTTCTACCAATTTCCAATCACGGACCTCTACATCTATGGATTGCAGATGATTTTCCACTCACTTGCCACGACCGGACTGCAAAGGGCTTGCTGCAGGACTCCATTGGGACAATGTAACAGCACTAAACAGACTGCGACGAGGTTGCGGCAGCCCAACCGCCACATATGGAGCCCCGACTGAAGGCGGTGCAGCTTGCATACGGGTGTCCTTCAGTGTGGTAAGGCTTGTCGTATTATCAAGCCTCACCACACTTAGACTAAATTTCCCAACTGGCATTAGTGCTTGCCCCACTACATCCAGGAAAACCTGCACATCACTTCCATATGGTCATGCTCATATACCTGGGTCTTTCAAGTTGCGACTCTCAAACTACCAACAGGCGCTCATCTCAGAGTCACCTTGTGTCAACCTTGTGGTCTTTTAAGCTTGTTCAGCCAGGCTGAGGATGCTCCATACACTCTCCAAACCACCGTGATTCGCATGTTAACACGATCAGCAATGGCATTCATTTTAGAAGGTGCACAGCAAGAGATACCAGCCTTTGGTGAAGCGGTGGGTGAAGACCCCTAGCCAATACATTTTTTCCCGCATACACGAACACTTGCATATCTCTTTGGCAGCTGCCTATATCTCCAAATAAGAGATATGCAACATGTGCATGAAGCTATTCCCCAAGTTAAGACAAACTTATACATGTATGCACTTGCCGCAAAATGCAGGGTCTGAGGGAGGGCTCCTCACTGCAGATCCCCATTTTCTGAACAACTATGAATCTGATACAAACAGCACACCTAGGGGAGCATGTGTATTTGTGAACACACATGTGACATTGCTTTGTGCGTGTGTGCCTGCATGCGGGCGGGAGTCTGTGTGTAAAGGAGCACATGCATCCCCAGGCACCTGGTCCGTGCGTGTGTGAGCACGGGCCGTGCAAACACATGTTAATGTGTGTGTGTGTGTGTGTGTGTGTGTGTGTGTGTGTGTGTGTGTATGTGTGTGTGCGCGCGCGCGCGTGTGTGGTCATATGCATGCGCACATGCATATAGCGTCTCCTTAGTGTACTCATAGTCAGAAATCAAAAGCTTGGACGACCACCATTCAGGAGCACAAACATGTGACGGGCTCTAGAGTATGCACAGATCCATAACTGATGATGCAACCAAAGGATATGCAGCTTCTCAGAGGGTGAAGCAGTTCAGGCCCAAGGATCCTGAGTGGAGGGAAGCCAACCTGCCGTGATTTGTTAAAGCTGTAATCCACAAGACCGACCAGGGTAAAGTAAGCTAGACTGGTATAAGAGCTTCCGGATCTGGTGGCTGATGGTAGCCCGTTCCCTGCTGCAAAAGCCTTTTGCTGAGAGACCCCTTTGAGCACTTGCACAGGCATGAACCTGGGTAGCCTTTGCTCTAGAGACATAGCCTGGAACAGTAGAGAACGTTCATAATACGAATCCTTGCTACAGGCAATATTTTCGAAGCAGGAAAGGCCTAAAGCCCTTGGCATTAACATGGCTGCACCAGTGCCTTGCACTGCAATGTAGTGCATTGGTGCAGCGACGCTGATGCAAGGGGACTCCACTCTGAAGCACACCGCTCCAGTGCCGCTGAGGTGATTTCTAGCAACCTCTTGCAAGTCACTGCAAAAGGCCCTGCTTCTGAAGGCAGCTTTACAACGAACACAGACAAAACACTGGATTTTTCAGAAGCTTATTAGCCAAAGGATAAAGTTGCTGCAAAAATGGGCTAACAATATATGACTGAGCGGCCAAAATGGCTTTTGAAAACTTGGCTGGCTTACCTGTACAGGGTGGCAATGTGGGGAATGGAGCCTCTGCACACTGTAACTGTGCCCAGTCGGGCCCTGCTGGACACAAAATAGGATCATACGCTTTAATGATGAATGTTGCTGGCGGCTTAGGAATTGCACCGCAAAAGCGATTTCCTGGTAGCAACCACCTGAAGCCGCACCAACACAATTTTCAACCTCAGTGTAAATTTTAAGCACTTGCGCCTTGTTCCACAGACACAGGCACAAGGTCCACATCAATCAATCAACCATGTGCAAATGCACTTCACTGCGGCATCGCTACTGATGAGAGCCAATGTCAATCAAGAACACATCACCATCAGTCTGTGGGCGTACACTCTCTGTGGGTAAGTGAAGGACTGCAAACCATCAGCTGGCAAGGGGCCTCTCAGGTTGTTATTGGACAAACACCTGCAAAACGAACGTTTAAGTCCATGCAGTTGACACAGACATTACAATCCTGCTAGGAGGCAGCCGAAACTTTTCACTCAGCTCCGGACCCCCCCATCTGCTGGGATACCGTGTGAGACATTGATACAAGGCAAACACAAGCCATGTAGGCAAGGCAACGGCTTGATACACAACTTGCTGCGCTGCATTCTAAATTGACCCAAATGGCGGCAACAAGACAGTAAACTTGATTGCATCTGGGGAGGAGACCCTGAACATTCTTTGAGGGGTCAGGAGCTCCATCTAAGAGTGACGTAAGGGAGCGCAACGTACATGTCCTTTAAGAATGACCACGACATCTGATTGTCTGGAAACCAATCGTCAAGAGTGCCGCTTAAGGTATTGTTTTGCAGAAATATTTGCTGGACCTTTGTTAAGGCTTGCGGCCATGAGGGAGCCAGAGGCCCCGAAATGTTATTGAAAGCAAGATCCAAAACATAAAATTGTCTCCCTTGATCATTGCTAGGCAAGGGCTCCATGCGTGGCAAGGACCCGCTTAACCTGTTTCCCCTTAGCAGCAAATGCCTGCACAGAGCGCCAGGTGATATCATCTGTGTCCACAAAATATAATATGGAGATAAGCATTACAAACATGAAAGATGCAAGTTTGAACCCTGAATGGACATATTAGCATCGCGCCACGCAAACAATTTATGACTGTACATGGTACCTCCGGTGGCTCCCCCCCCCCCTCCCCCCTAATCCCCTACCGCCTCTGGAGAACCCTGACTTTCTCCATGGCCTTGACCTACCAGGTGATTTCTGCCCGTCTACCTGCTCACACAATACAAGGTTGCCCTGTTGTGATATCGGCAAACATCACTGCTGACACTCCAGATTCCTCAGGTATGTCTTGCTCTTGAAGTTTGCACGATTGCTTGGATTTAAGAGAAACAGAAAGGGGGCGACTTTACGTGAGTTTTGGAAATGCATTGCCCTGAAACCAGCTCAAAGGTAGCTGCCCAGTCAGATTGTTCCCTGATGCACCAAACAGTTGTAAGGAAGGCAAGCCCTGTGCACGTCCCCACGAGTCTGGAAGTGTGCCGGATAAGGCATTGCCAGACAATTGCAATGCACGCAAGGCTGGGAAAGATTGCGCATCCAGCCCATTGGGCAGCGCCCCACTGCAATGCCCGACAGAAAGTTTTCAACCCTGCGCATTGCCAGCTCTGACAACAGGCAGATCCCCAACAGGGAACCCTGAACTTCAATCACTAGGAGTCTGTGCAGTAGTTGAGGGCGGCAGTACAGCAGCAGCACCAAGCATAAATAACAAACTGCACAAATCAGCTGCGTGCTCAGGCCTCCCTGGCAAGGGTTTAACAAGTTTCCAGCCAATCCTCCAGGACATTGCGCAGATCCTTGCGGACTCACCTCAGTCTATTTCCATCTAAGAAAAGAGTATCCAAGTTTCTGAAGGTGCCTCGATTCGCCCACTGGGCTGGGAAAATCCCAGTCAGCAAATTGTCTGGTTTGAGAACACCACAAAGAGAGTCAGTAATTAAGCATACTTCTCCTAGCTCTCAGAATTCAAGCAGATGCAATCTGTCATCCTCGTCACATTCCCTGAAAAGCTTTGGAGTTGATGGGCAACAAGCAAACAAAACCGACCAGGGGTTTAAAGCGAAACTACTGGAAGGCGCTGGTAAAATCCAAAGAAAACCAATTCGGTCTTACCAGTCAGATAGAGTTTTTCTACATTCGGCAGAGCTCCAACGCCCCAAGTCACTGGCAAACTTCCTGTCAGTTTATTACCTATGAGATTCAAAAACCGGAGAGGTGACCCCATGTAAGGAGGCAGAGTTCCTGTCCAAAGCAACCTGTGTGAGCACATGGACATGTGCAAACCTGTAACTGTTGCAGTGCAGGAAGTAAACAGCCAACCAATATTCCAAAGATGCTCCTTGACATGCATGTCCCCTGTAGTATAATTGCAATGCAATGTTCCGGCCAATCAACATGCAAGGTCCTGAGAGTTTAGCACTGAGACCCAAGTTCATGCTCCACATTCCTCCACCGTTGGACAGACATGATTTCCGTCTCAACCTGAGGCTATACTTTGGAAAGTGGCAGGCCCTTCCTTCTGCAGCCAGTACAAAGGTGGGGAGATGTACAAATTCTGTCGTCTCGGCAATACTGGAGGTGCACTTAAATATCGAAAGGGTGAATGCAAAGGGAAAACAAAAGCTCACCAGTTAAGGAATTCCCTGCCACAATCAGGGTTTCCAATTTTGATAAATTGAAACTTGGGAGCGTCCCATTTAAGTGATTGTACTGAAGCACAAGAGACGACAAAACTGGCCAGTTTGCAGAACTTGCCCAACTTGCAGGGATTGAACCTACAGCCCCGGCAAATGTCACCTCGCATATTGCCCCATGGATACGAGCAGAACCATATGATTTGTACCATTATATGGCCCCAAAACTAGGAGCAGAACCCTGTGATTTGTACAATAGCACTACTCCTGTCGCCAAATGTTAACCAAATGACATTACATAGCAACTTCTCATCAACTCGTGGCTGACGGTCTTACATGTTAACAGGGATACTTAACAAAAATTTATAGCACCATCCAGTAGATGAATGTGATCCATTCTTCTAGCCCTAAAGATATTTGCTCCAGGAATCAGAGGTTAAAATTATGTTAAACCTTTGCCAAATGCACTCCGCATGAAACACTGCCATCATAAGCATAGGCTCTGCACAAGTGGTTGTTGGCGTAGGGGTCTACCAGTTAAGACGTTTCTTTCTAGAGACAAAGTTTCCAAGTTTACTAAGTTGATGAGGTCTGCTGGGAGTGTGCCGGTAAGATCGTTCACCGCCAGATTAAGATGGCTCAACTTTGGAAATGATCCATCTTGAAACCAACCATTGGGGATTGTCCCATTGAAATTATTCCCAGATAGATCTAACAACCCCAACTCAGAAAAGGCTCCCACACTACCCCAGCTTCCAGGCAAAACCCCAGCCAACCCAAAACCTGTTTCCATGGAGGAGCCCAAGCCTTGTATTACTCTCTGTGGTCCCAATACCCTGCGACATACCTCCAACAACGACTTAGACAAAGTCAATAGTGAAGGCCCTGCCTCCTTACAAGTGCAGCTTAGCAGCCTGAGGACATGCACAGATGTCAACCACCCTGCAAGGGCCGGGGTGGCGGGGTCAACTACACTTTTTCATTTTACAAACTCTATGGACCTTCAAACAATTTACCCAACACAGAGCTTTGACGTTACTAAAGAATATTGGAGCAAAACCCATTAAGCAACTTGAAAGTCCTCTTCTTACAATAAAAGGGTAGATGAAGCATTTACAGACAAGGTCTTTAGAAGACAAAGGAGAGAGGGACAGATGGACAGTTGTTAGGA
>KV908618.1:47989-77989 GCA_002005505.1 Botryococcus braunii
CTAGACTTCAATCGCGAGTCATCTGGAGCGATGTCCATCGAGAGTGCATATTTCCCCACCGCAAGCGTCAATGGATGTTTTATGTCTGCTCAGTAACGTCTGGCCACGGGACTGAAGCAGTCCCCTCAAAAACCTCTTCCAACCTTGACAACGCACCTTTCGCAGTGAAACCGATACTCCCACATTGCTGGTCTAGTATGAATGTTTACTCCAAAGTCTCCCACCTCGCAGATATCGAGTACATATACACATAGATGTACTCACCTGTAACTGTTTGTTCCATCACCAACAAACAATCCCAGTGAGGGATTGTACAATGAAGGGAAAGACACTCTGAGCAAAGACCTGATAAACTGCACTTCCACATGGTCAAAAAACGGCTGAGCGCTCAACATCCACAGACATCACAACAATTCTTGTGGAGAACCCAACACTGCCAACCTGCCACACCAGGGGGCCATGAACCCCATCTTAAAATTGGCCGTGTCCTGAGCATGGGTGACGGACGGGCGGATGTTAAGCAAGGCAGCTGGAACACAGGAAACCAAAACCACGGAGGTTGTGAACACAGCTGGCCACCTTCTGAAGTGCAAACAGGTAGGTTGGCTCTGAGAAGAAGACGAAGGAGAAGCAGCAGCAGCAGCAGCAGAAGGAGAAGGCGATAATGATGATTACACTTACTCCAGATGCGGCTGATGAGACAGAACTGCGGGATGCAAGCTATATTACTTAGAGCCAGATGATACCATAGACATAACATTTTCAAAAGAGAGCAGATCTTTGAGTGTACGTGATTGCTGAAGTGCCACAACTGGCTGGTAAATGCGTTCAAATAAACACCGTGTGAGAATGTTTGTTCATGCCACTGTGTGTTTGCATGGTGATGCCGTTAAACCCTCTCACATTCTAGATAAAAGCGAAGCATATATGGGGTGATATATATCACCCCCGTAAACCCATGTATCCTACATGCTGGGAGCCAGGGGCCATCGCTACACATGACGGTGAGACATGCGGTATGGCAAACGACTAAGAGAGCTAGTGGGGGAAGCAGGGGAGAAGAACGAGGAAGGAAGAGGAACAAGACAACGTAAACATGAAAACAATAAGATGAGGGAATATTGTGTAAGACCATGCGGGAACACAGAGGCAAGTGACAGGTTTTCTTAGTGAAGCATGTCCTAACCAGGAACCATGCATCCTGTATGCTGATATGCTGGAGGCAGGGGCCATGGACACAGGTTCTGCAAAATCTATTCATGCCACTTGGAAAGCAGGGGGATGTCGGACGTTGTCATTAGTGTTTGTGCCAGTTTTTGGGCGGCCTTGGGCCCCAAGAGGAATTACAAGGCTTGGCCCAAGCCTTGGGGGGCCCTCAAGCGGGCAGCTTGGGGGCCCCAAAGCCCGCAATGGGCGGAGGCTGTTGGCGGCCATGAACATCCCAGAACCCGACCCCGATGGCGAGTTAGAAACAGCGAGTGGCGGAAACACTCCGTTGGTTATGTCTCAGAACTTCTATGCACCGTAAATGGGGAGTTAGATGATGTTTCAAGCCAATTTGTTCTAAAGTCTTCAGTATACTGTGCCGAGGAGTGTAACCTGCTTATCTTGCCTGAGGTGTCCATTCATCATGGCGGACAGTTATGACGATTTCCACTTCGCGCAGGTATCCGAGGCACCAAGAACGATGTCTGGTTTAAATGTTGATATCTTTTGCTGATCATCTTTTGTGGCTTGTAGGATTATCCACTTCAACCCTTTCTTGACGATTGCAGCTTGCTGGGATCTCTGTTAGACGACTGCTTGCGAATCGAAGTAGGCGAGGAACTGTTTGAAAAGGTACATTAGTTTTGTTCTCTGTTGATAAATTTTACATTTAAAATTAACCCTCTAAAGACAGGGTGTCCACTTCAACCCCCTGTTGGGTTGGATCTGGACGTGCCTCTTCCTCATATGAGTCGTTGTAATGCGCTTATTTTAACAAAACATGTGTGGAAGCAGGTAAAACGTATTCGTATACGTGCACTCTGTGCTTCACAATTGTCCCAACAAAATGACACGGTAAGTTTTCCTGCAACCTTGTGTATAAACTTTCGGTAGCAAGAGGATACAATGGAGAAGCCTGCTTATTGTCTTTCGCTCACGAGGCTGATCTTACAGAGTTTTGCAAGCCAACCGTTTGCACATTTCCATATTGCTTCGTCCTTGTACCAGAGGCCCTTCCCGAGTCCCTTCAAAACATTCTGTCTTGCAATATCACATACATGTTTCTTGAGTGAAATATTATCTATCCTCAGTGACTGCATCGTTCATATGTCTGTTGCACAGGATACAGCACAGCATCTTGCACAAAGTTTGGCGGAAGAACTCATGAGCATGCCCATCGATGAAGCTCTGCCACTGGCAAGAGCTTGCAGCCACTATCTGAATTTGACAAGCATAGCCGAGACACATCATAGGTAGGGTACCTGACGGCCTAATGTATCTAATTGCTTAAGAGACATTCTACCACACTTAACAAGCTCTGGACATCAGACGCCTAAGGGGAGGGAATGCTGACTTCGCTTGGGCCAACAATGCTAATGTATATTTATATGCTTCAAGCCCCCGACCCTTTGTTGTTGTTGTTGGTGGTGGTGGTGTTGTTCAGCGCCTGGAACCTGCACGAGGCAATTGTGGGACGCTTTCAACCCTGTTGCCTCCAACCCCATTTTGCCTCCAACCCCATTTATGCACTGAGTGTCAGAATAATTTGCAAAAGACGTTGGAATGCTATGGAAGTAAAAAGGAAGAGCCCATTTTTGGAATGGAAGGAACAGAGGGGTAAATTATTAAGGATGTCGATGTTGCTCTTTCAAGGGATGGTAGACTGAAAAAGAGAAGTATAAGAGACACTGAGGTTGAGCAGTTAGAAGGGCGATCTTTTCTTTTTTTTCTTGGGGGGGGGGGGCGGTGGGGAGCGCGCAAGGATGGTTGAGCAAGGGGTGCACTGATGCCAACCCTGCACGGTGAGGGACCGGGTGGGTGGAGACTGGGGGCCTTGAGGGAAGACCGCACGCACACACACACACACACACACACACAGACACACACACACACACTCCCCCCCCCCCCTCTCTGTGTTGTGTGGTGTGTGTGTGTGTGTGTGTGTGTGTGTGTGTGTGTGTGTGTGTGTGTGTGTGTGTGTGTCCCCAAACACAATATCTCTCCTCTCTGACTCTTTTACCCCTCATATCTCTCTGTGAGTTTCCCTTCGTCCCTCTTCTCACCCTTTTCTTGCATTCACACACACTCACACACACACACACACACAATCACGCAGACATGGACATACACACTCACGGACAGACCATTAAACGCACACCCACACACATCCAAAAGAATCTGCCTTGGACAGCAGGCTTCAAATGATGTGGGGTTGCATATGCAGTGTGCGGACCAGCAGAAGAGAAGGCATGCGCACAAAAACATGTGACGAGGTTTTTGGTCATCTGTTGTCACATGATATATCCCCCGAAAAGCTTTACGAAGCAGTCTGCAAACAAAAGGTGGAAGTCGTATTGACAGCCCATCCAACACAAGTTAATCGACGTACTCTGCAGTACAAGCACACCCGCATTGCGGCCCTTCTTGCGCAGAACGACCGGTGCTACCCTTCTTCATCAGTAATGGCACTGTGTGGCCTTTTCTGCGTCCCTTTAAAAATTGTGTTGTTCTGCATTAGTGCATTCTCTGTTATTTCTTGGCGCATGCCGCGCGTACCATGGGTGTGGACATATAGTGTTTCACTGCACTCCCCGCGCTTTCGTGCCTTTCAAGGGTCTAATCAGTGACAAGCTAGTATACTATTTCACAGCATCGTAGTGCCCCGGTTGAAGCATGTAGTATACATGGAGGCTGTCGCTTCACGAGGGTTTGGAAGAGGCTGCTTCAAGTTGGTCGATGGCTCTCCTTGATGGCTCTCCTTCCTAGGCAGCCTTTCTTCAAAAATCGAGTACAGTGTACTTCACATTGAACTTGTTCGATTACTGTTCTTGGTCGTGGGCGTTACTTAGTAACTTGTACTGAGTAACTCCTGGTAGATGGAGTGTGTAGTGAAGCGTCTTGGAAGCGTGTGCTCCATGAGACCGTGGTGTTCTGGCGTCAAAAGCTTGTTCGGCATCGTCTGTTTATAATCACTACCTCAGCTACCTCAAAAGCTGGGCCAAGATTTGGGACTTCTGTTCTTGGTCAGGAATGATCTCACACCAGAAGAGAAGGAGAACCTGATTGCCGACCTTGTGCGTGAAATCACTGCGCTCTGGCAGACAGATGAGTTACGGAGGCGCAAGCCTACGCCCCTTGATGGTGCTCGCCCCACCCTGCTCTGCATCTGTCTGCACTTCCTTCTGCCTGCTCTTCAACACTAATATTAGCCCGTCCATGCGGAATATCATTTATGATCACAACATGGAGCTCCTGGTGGCTGAGGCTGCCTGCTGTATGTAGAGCCTGACCCTGTTGCAGCAAATCTTGGTGGTCATCGTGGTGGGGCGCGCGCGCGCGCGCGCGCTCGTGTGTGTGTGTGTGTGTGTGTGTGTGTGTGTGTGTGTGTGCGTGTGCGTGTGCGTGTGCGTGTGCGTGTGCGTGTGCGTGTGCGTGTGCGTGTGCGTGTGCGCGTGCCTGCGTGCGTGCGTGCGTGCGTATGTGCGCTTGGGAGGTGAGGGGGGGGGGGCAGGGACGGAGGGGGAGGGAGGCAGGGGGAGGAAGAGGGAGGGAGAGGGGGGGGAGGAGAGAATAGTCATAGAATGTGCAGTCATGCATCAGATTAGGGCATACATATTAAGAGTAGAGCCAAACCTGCAAGGCAATACAACAGAGGTAGCAAAACATTGGTGGGGTGGTAAGATCTGCGAATCTGAAGACAAAAATGTGCATGAGGCAGCTACGTGGTGTGCTTCCTGTGCACAGAGGCACGTGGGGGACTCAACATTGTGGAGCAGTCGCTATGGACGGCAGTTCCTGCATTTTTGCGGAGGGTGAATGCGGCCTTGAAGAAACACACAGGGCGTGAACTCCCAATTAATGCCACGCCGCTCGTGTTCGGCTCCTGGATGGGAGGCGATCGGGACGGCAACCCGAATGTTACTGCCCAGGTGAACCTCTATGTCTCTGGAAGGCTTGATTTTCATTTAAAGGTGCTGGCATGATGTGCGTCCATTGCAAAGGGGCTACTCTCCATGAGTGCGTGTAGCCCATGTGCGTCTGGGCATATGTGTGTGTGTGTGTGTGTGCATGTGTGTGTGTGTGTGTGTGCGCGCATGTGTGTGTGTGTGTGTGTGTGTGTGTGTGTGTGTGTGTGTGTGTGTGTGTGTGTGTGTGTGTGTGTGTGCGAGTGAGAAGCCGCCCGGGGGGGGGGGGGGGGCAGGGGGGGAGGGGGGAAGACGCAGACAAATCTGCTACCGGCCAGTAAGTCAAGCGCACTGGGGTCAGGGGTACTTCTGATAAAAACAAGGCCTGCCTCTTCATTCTTTATGGCTGTTACATGGAAAATGCATTACGAAACAGCAGTTTGTTTAAAAGTCAAAGAAGCCAGGGGGTCATGCATGTCAGTCTGAGCACAGTTTGCATTGCCGCATTTCAATTTTCCTGGCTAGAGGGCTTTGAAGCAGGAGAGGCAATGCACCCACAGCAAATCAAGAAGGGCGCAGAAGAGGTTTCATGCAACAGTTGTTGGGGGATCCAAGTGGCAAAATGGATTTGGGGATAACAGGTCACCCACAATGTGGCCTGCCTTGCCCGGTGGATGGCTGCTGACCTGTACCTGCGAGAAGTCGACGTACTGCGCTTTGAGCTGTCCATGGGATATGCGGATGACGAGGTACAAATATGCCAGTCAAGCCCCTTTTCCTCGCACATTCTGCTTTCCTCAAAATCTGGAATGATTGGGAAGGGGGTGGCCCGGTACTTTCTGAGATTTCATCAGTTCTGAGTTTTGCGCCTTTGGAGAGGGCAGTTTGAGTCGAGAGCTTATGGGAGGAGTTCGAGTGGCAGGCAATTTTGTCGTTAAGCCATAGTCGTTGTCAGTAGATAGCAGTTACCCGTCGGCTTGTCATGGCATCTTATTGCCCCCCCCTCTCTCGGCTGACCCCCGCGCGGGTCCTCTCACTCTCCCGCCCACCCCCCCCCTCCTCTCTCTCTCTCTCTCTCTCTCTCTCTTTCTCTCTCTCTCTCTCTCTCTCTCTCTCTCTCTCTCTCTCTCTCTCTCTCTCTCTCTCTCTCTCTCTCTCTCTCTCTCTCTCTCTCTCTCTCTCTCTCTCTCTCTCTCTCTCTCTCTCCTTTCTCCCCCTCCCCGCCCCTCTCTCTCCCACCCCCCCGCTCCTTCCCTCCCCATCTTCTCACTCGCACACACACACACACACACACACACACAAACACACAAAGACACACACACACAAACATACACACACACTGTTACACACACAAGTGCGCACGCATATGCACACAGACACGACACACACATGTATGCAAACAGACAAAAATTAACCTGCCTGCACACATGTGCGTATGCATGCCGACGCACGCACATGCATGCCAACATACAAGTGTGCACAAGGACACGCACACACACATAACCGCCCACGTATGCATCCGCAAGTGCAATTATGAGCCCATGAGCCGGGTTGCTTACAAGTAAGCTTGTATGCCTGTATTTACATGTCCCGTCGCCTCAACTGCCGGGGCACTGTTGAAGAGGTACCTTGCTAGGGTAGGGGCAGAAGTGACCTGCATTCTTTTTGATAAAATTTTTAAACCCTGGAGACTCCAATTTTTATCAGAAAGAATGCGGGTAGCAGTAGCTTTTCAGTGGAAAACAAGATGCAGGACTGGGGCGCAGCTGCACACAACACCCTGAAGCGAAGCGGACACATTGGCTAGTGGGGATGTAAGATGATTCATGGACACACTGGATTGGCAAAGCATTGGGCTGTTTGGGCTCTCTGAGGTTCTCTTTGATTTTCTGACGAGATCCAGGCACCCCATCTTTTTTTGCCTTCCTAACATCCCCAAGTTTTTAAGAGGGAAAGTGAGGGAGCGGAAGCAATGTAGGAGGATGGGGACAGTGCTTGAAAAGGCAGCCGCTTTGCATCCCTGTTGTGCGAGATTTTTATGAGAGGGCTTGACTATCATCCCCAGCCCTGCTCATGGCACTATGGCTGGCCACAGGTGTGGAGGAGGGCTAGAAAAATCCAGGAGGCACATCACACAGCAGAGGAAAGTGGGGTGACCCTGTGGCCTACTTTGGCAACGCCGATGGGACCACCCCGTCATTCACGACCCCTTCCCGCCACAGGCACCGCAGTTGGCTCTGAGGTAAACTATCCTGTGCTCTGCTGTCATCTGGTCCTTCACTGGTGTGTTTACATGTGCGCGTGCGCATGTGCGCCCGAGTGTGTCTTTGTGCGTGGTGGGGTCAGGGGGAAGGGGGTACTTGGGGTCAGTGGCTACAGGCTGCAACGGTAGACAAGCCATCTACATCTGTTTCAATTTAGTTTTTGTAACTTCGGAATGTTTGTGACGCTCAAGCGTTATGGCTGGAAACAGAGGTAGCAAGGGGCCTTTTGCTCTTCACCAGGGCGTCCTGCCAAGTGTGGTCAGTTGTCTGATAATCTTAGAAGCAGACACAACACATTACGGAGACGCACCCATCCTCTCTAAACGCATAAAAGGACAGCGACAGCAGGGCATGCAAAGGCCTCTGCGATCGTTTCACTTTTTATCTGTTGGCCCTCTTTGTGTAAGCAGTGCAGGAGCTTGGATGGCGACCTGATCGGGCAATAAATGGAGCAGGCTGAACCCTTGCCTGATCAGGCAATGTGTACTGAGGCTGACGAGTGAGGAGTGCAGGCAACGAGCGCAGTGATTGCGGCATCGAGCCAGGCCTCAGATGGGCAGACCATGACGCCCATACTGCATGTTCCTGTGATAGGGCCCTTCATCCGGGACGAAGGCCGAGACCCTACTGATGAGGTCCCTCCCCGTGCCTCCCTGTGACGCACTCCCCTCTTGATTAATTCCAAAACTCGTGTGTTCGCATGTTTTTGTGAAAGCGCGTGTCTGCGATAGCGCAGTTCCCTCGGGACGACCCTACTGATGAAGTCGCTCCCCGTGCCTCCCTGCCACGTACTCCCCTTTTGATTTGCTTTGAAACTCATGTGTTTGCATGTTCCTGTGAGAGCGTCCTTCATCTCAAATGCAGGCCAAGACCTTACTGTTGGGGGTTCCCCCTTTGTGTCTCCCTGGGCCCCCTCTGCTCTTGGTTCATTCATTCTCATCGCGTGCTTTCTTGTTCCTGTGGTATGGCCCTTTAACTGGGACAAAGGCCAAGGCCCTATGGGATGAGGGCCCCCTCTGGCCACAACTTGTGTTTGCATGCACCTATGATAAGGCCCTTCATCAGGCCGAGACCCTGTGTACCCTCCTAGTGCCCCGCTGTGCCCCGTCCCCCTCTCAATACAGTATTGACTTATATTCCTGTCACGCTCGTTCAGTTTCTTTTGGAACCCTGCAAGTGTGCCAGCATGTAGGTCCACGCTTTGTCGAGCTAGGCCCTGGGTGTGCGAGCTGTGCCCATGTGGTGTAGTGGCATCAATGCAGAAAGAAATGTGTGCAGAAACTGCTTGTGCTTCCGATGACTACTAACGACCTCCGCCAACCCCTCCCCTAGGGGCCGGGCAGACTCCCCCAAGGCCCCGGCATTTAGATATTGCACACACACCGCACGCAAACCCATGCGCACTCTCCGCCCGGGTAGGCGCACGGGCCTGCCTGCGCAACCCCCCCCCCAAAACACACACACACACACACACACACACACACACACACACACACACACGCACGCACGCACACACACACACACAGACACACACACACACACACACACACACACACATGCACACTGACAGCACATTTCCCACAGACACACACAGAGCCCCCCACCCCTCTATTGCTTACCTCCCTCCCTGGTCTTTTTTCCCTTGCCCTTCTCTCTCACCCCCCCCCCCCCCACACACACACACACTCACCCCCTTCGCATATCAGACACAGGCATAGACACGTGTGAAGGTGTGCACCACTCCTGAGAATTCAAGGTGGAGGTAACTACATCTCACGAGGCCACAGGGGTTTTTAATGCAAGTGGGGGAAGTGCGGGCTCTTTAACGGGAAATGTGGTGCAGCCATGGAGTCCAAGCAGCGAAATCCAATGGACACCGCGGGATGGCTCCCCAAATTCCAGCATCCTGGAAGGGGTTCGGGAAGGTGTCCTTGTGCACCGCCAGCTCTCACTGGATTCGTCCATGGATGGCCTCTCAAGGGCCTCCACCTTCAGAGAAGAGGTGTGCCCCTTGTCGCTTGAGCAGTTGCTTTTTTACTGTTAAACATGACCCGTCGTGACACTGCCCCCCCCCCCCCCCCCCAAATGCCTCCAAAGATGCGGTGTTCCCCTGTACTGCTTGTACCAGTGAATGATTCTAAACCCTGATCAGTCATCATGATTTGGCTTTCAGCCACTCAACTTATAAGGTTCATCCTCTCCTTTGGGTTTCTGTACAAATCCAACATTTAGTTGGAATTTAGGGAACTGTGAGCAAAGCCACAGCTAGACTCAAGTGGTACTGTTGGGCGGACTCTGTGCAAGAAAGATAAGAGCGTTTGTAGTCCACTTATAAAGGTCCGCAAGGTCCTGGAGGATATTACACAATGCATGTTGTGTTATGACAATTCGTTCCGTTAAGTCTTCTGTTGGGCAAGTAGGTTACAGATGTGATGACGGGTGGGGAGGCGCCCGCGGTGGGTCGCATCCAGAAGACCAATGGGTGTCTTTCCGCCAGCCAGTTGACTGCTGCAGGCTTAAGCAGCAGCTCCAATGGAGCTCCTTCAGCCCTTGCAGGCCAGGTTTGGCTCTACGTGCCCCTGCCGACAGAAAGATTGAACAGTGCAGGGAGCAGAGAGGGGAGAGAGGGGTGCAGATGTATGGAATGTGGTATGTGCCTGTGTTTTGTGTGTGTGTGTGTGTGTGTGTGTGTGTGTGTGTGTGTGTGTGTGTGTGTGTGTGTGTGTATGTGTGTGTTGAAGGGGTGGGAGGTTTGAGATGAGGTTGAGAGTGGGGGAGAAGGGAGAGAGGCAGGGAGGGAGAGGGAGCGGGGAGGTGGGTGGGTGGAGGTGGGCACAGAAAGAAAGAAGGGTGGTAAGGGGAAGGGTGGAATGTATGAATTGCGAGGCGATGCCCTTGTTATGTACCTTCCATGTTGCATGCTGTGCTGTTCTGTGCTACATTTAGTGCAAATACCAAAGTTGCCTTGTGCTCATGCTTCTAGATCAGCCTGCATGCTTTGCTTTCAGTGCTGCTGCAACCCTGAGGAGAGAAGCAACACGTACATGCCTGTGTCTGTGTCTGTGTGTTTTTTTTTGGGGGGGGGGGGGAGGGGAGGGGGTAGGAGAGAGCAACAGGCGGGGCCCGGGAAGGGGCTGGGACAGGAGGACCATGTTTTTTGGCCGGGGCAGGAATGTTCGTCTGGGGCACCATACATCCCGCCTCTCTCAATCAGTGTACTCATGTTTTTTCAGTTCTTTCCTGGCGCTGCGGCAAGAACGTGCATCTAGGTCAGCTACATCCTGCCATCTTCAAGCAATTACTTTATGATGCTGTAGCACAAAGAGCTTCGACCTTTGAGAGGCGTCGACAAGCACCGAGTACTAATGTCATCACTCTTTTGTCGCCGGGGCTGGAGCAGGAATGCGCATCTGGCTCAGCTACGTCCCTGCAGGCGCTGATGAAGGAGGCCAAGATCAGGAAGAGCTTTGAAAAAGGCCGACAGGCGCTGCTTGCAGAGCGAAATGAGTCACGCCGAGCTGCAGCACAGTCCCGCCTGTCGCCCGAGTCCTTAAAGAAGCGCGGCATGAAAGCTGCTGAGTACCATAAAACCAGCATCGATGCACTTCTGCATCCCCGCCATCACGGGGCAACCCCTTACCGCATCATTTTGGGCGATGTGAGTTTTTCCCCTCCTTGCCTCAGCCCTTTGTCTTAGATAACAAATGCTCATGCAATCTCTCTGGTTGCGGTTGATCGGCGCTGCGACTCCACTATTATGTGTTTCCCTCATGTGGCTGTGCATTGCATCTTTAATGCCCTCTCCCATGCCGCTCCCCGCCCCGTGCTCGTGTGTGTGTGTGTGTGTGTGTGTGTGTGTGTGTGTGTGTGTGTGTGTGTGTGTGTGTGTGTGTGTGTGTGTGTGTGTGTGTGTGTGTGTGTGTGTCAGACAGATAAGAAAGGGGGGCGAGACACCGACAGGCACACACACACACACACACACACACACACACACACACACACACACAGAGAGACACACCTCAACACACAGCACACACACATACATCCAACCACACACACTCACACACACACACACACACACACACACCAACACACCCACACCAAAACACACACACACACACACACACACACACACACACACACACACCCACCCACACACACAACAGAGAGAGGGAGAAGTTCTTTTCTTGCGTGGTCATCGCTCAACACTTTTGGTGTAACTGACCTTCACATGGGGCATTCTACTGGAAAGTGGTATCTGCGGTTGCAAAAGCCGCGATCAAACTGGCATTTCAGGCAGTTTTTATAAGGCCTGAGCATGAAGGGAACGGGAACTCTTCCATGTTAGAGTCTTTCTGATTTGCTGACATCCGGTGTATTTGGGCCATTTCAGGTACGGACAAAGCTGTTGAATACCAGGAAGCGGATGGAGGACTTGTTGACAGGGAATAAACCTAATGACGACCTTGACTGGTTTGAACACCTGGAGGAATTCGTGGATCCCCTCCTTGCATGCTATTGGTGAGTTGTCCGCTGCTCTGCAGCGAGCCTTGCATATTTCATGCAAGGTCACCATTGCAATCTGCTTGCATAGAATTCCTCTATGTATGGGAGCTCCTTCATGGAAATTGCCAATGTTTTCGCTCGCCTAACTTCTTTTGCTTGGCAATCTTTGCAGGAGTAGTGACTGTGACATACCTTTTGGTGTGTATGTGAAGCTAGGTGACATGATAAGGCAATTAAATGTATGTCGTTGTTGGTCACCCACCTGAAAACCTAGAACATGTATCCGCGCCCTTGATCAAGTGGTTCAAGGGCGCGGATACACGCTCTAGGTTTTCAGGTGGGTGACCGAGAAGTTGACTTGACTTAACGCCCCAGATATCTCGAGGGGAGATGTTTTGAACCCTATCGCTGTTTTACATGTTTCTCAGCGCGATCACATACTGTACCTGTACAGACAAGGGATTTCTTGTCAGAAGTAAAGAGTAGATGAATGGGTGCGAGGCAACTGCAACCAGCAAGAGGAAGCACATGCAGCGTCTTCACCAGACTAGGCAAGAGGTCGGTAGTTTAACAATGTATTCTGTGACTTCAGTTTCCTTGAGCGTTGGCCTAGGGAGAACCTGCATAGTTTTCCCAGGGGAGGGAAGGACAACCATTCACATGTGAGATTGTGGCTCTATGTGGTCTGTGTTCAGAGAGAATGAGAGGTAGCCGAGGGGCTGGCAGGAGCCTATGGGAGTGTGGAGGGGGAATTGTGGCCGAGGGGCGGCTGCTGGATCTGCTCCGCCGAATCTACTGCTTTGGCATGGGCCTCATGAAGATTGACCTGCGTCAAGAGAGCGCTCGCCACACAGATGCCATCGACGCTGCAACCAAGTACTTGTCCATTCTTCTGCCGCTTATCGTGTTGTTTGCCTTAGTTTGGTTTTCCCAAGTGTTCCCTTCCAGTTTCTCAGGACCATGTGCATGTGCACACCTACCCCCCCCCCCCGTTCTCTCTCCCGCACCCATCTTCTGTCTGTATGTGTGCATTACGTGTGTGCGTGCGTGCATGTATGTGCATGCATGTATGCGTATGTGCATTTGTGTGTTCTGAGGTGTGTGTGTGTGTGTGTGTGTGTGTGTGTGTGTGTGTGTGTGTGTGTGTGTGTTGGGGGGGGGGGGGGTTGTGTTCCTTGGGGAGGGGGGGGCACTGGAGCTGGGGCCCGGGCCGGGGGGGGGGGGGGGGTTGTTGCCTGGTACGATAGCTCCAGGCAGTTGGGGACCTGGAAGAGGATCTGTTTTGTACTTCTCACATCACCTGTCGTAGGTGTGTGGCGTTGGATCTCAACTCGTCCTCTGGGGAATGTGAGGAAGATAGTGATGTTACAGGCGGTATTATTTTCCATTCCTCCCACCGACCTCATTATTCTTTTGGTTTCTGTCTTTCTTTTGCTTCCTCTTACCCCATGTTTCCCTTCTGGCTTGTGGCAAGAAAAAGATTGCAGATGGTTTTGGGATGGATTTATGCAGATTTGTTGACCTGGGGACTTACTCTGAGTGGAGTGAGGAGAAGAAGATTGAGTTCCTCAGCAGGGAGCTGGAGGGCAAGAGGCCTCTCATTCCCCCTACCATGCCCATGTCTGCCGAAGTACGCCCTTTCTTTTTTTATGTTACTGACATTGTCATACTAGTGTTTTTGTTCTTGGGGTTTCACTGATGATAAGTCTCACTTCTCTTTGTGGTGGGTGTGACGGCTTGTTGGAGGTTGCTGTTTTGTGGCAAGGCTGATCGCTTCATCGAAAATGCCTCTAGCTAAGTCTCACAGTCACATTCCGGCACAATGCACCGGGGTGGCAATGCCTTCCACAAAACTAGGCACACACATGTGGCGGGATCATGAGGAAGTGATACACGAAGAGAATTACATACAGTTCACAGTTGTGTACAGTTAACAAGCAAGACTGTGATGGGACGGTTTCCTGGAAGGAAATCCGGCGTTTACTTGAACTCTTATTCCAGCTACCTTGGCTTTTACACCTGCTGTAGAAATTGCTCTGACTCAATCAAGCTGGCAAGCTTTTGGGAAGAGACATTGGTAAGAAGCTAGAAAAGACGTACGTGTGGTAACCTCAAAGTATTAATGGGCTGGAACTTGAATATCATCCATGTTAGTGTAACTAGTTGCCAAGGTCACAATGGTCATGGAGCCTGCTCTTTGGACCTCCCTAACACTTCCACCTTGCCCGGAAGCTTTGAAGGCTTTCTAGTTTTGTTGCTTGTCGGTATGCTCGCCTGCGTGCCTGTGTGTGTGTATCAGTGTGTTGTGTGTGTGTGTGTGTGTGCGCGTGTGTGTGTGTGTGTGTGTGTGTGTGTGTGTGTGTGTGTGTGTGTGTGTGTGTGTGTGTGTGTGTGTGTGCTGCAAGATGTGAAGAGTGGGAGGGATGTGCAGGTGAGGGAGGTTCTAGACACACTGCGGGTTGCATCAGAAATGGGCAGAGAGAGCATTGGAGCTTATGTGATCAGCATGGCGAGCTCAGCTTCGGATGTTCTTGCTGTAGAGCTGCTGAAACGTGAAGCAATCCACGTTGTATGCTCTCTATCACCCCTTGCCTGGGATATGCTTTTGGAACTGTCTGTCTCTCACTACCATCGCAGTCCGTCCCAGCTCTTTCAGAACTGTCTGCTCACAGTTGGGTGCCTTCTTCAAAAGCCAGCCAGAATGCTGCAGCACTTCTGTGTGCAAATGTGGTATGGGAATGGGGTATGAAGGGGAGGGGAGGAAATGGGAGGGAAGCAGAGGAGGGGGGGGAGTGCGTGAAAGAGTGAAAGGAAAGGACTTAAGACATCAAGGAGAAGGGAGAGGGGTACCCCAAGTGGTGGCCAGAGTTTCTATGAGATTAGGTTAAGATTTGAGTATGTAATCTAGCTGAGCAATCACTTCTTTGGAATGGAGCAGACAAAAAGACGGTCTGCTTCCTCTTTGGCCCGGCGTTCGTGCACAGACACATGCCACACTCACACTGCAGAAGCATGCCAACACTGTGGTGGTCGCCTGAAAGCTTACCTCGTCGTCATGTTTGGTCCTTTACGGTCCTGTTCAAATACTGAGTGGAGCGGGGTGAGACAGGGCAAGGGACATGTGGTGAGAGGAGATGCTGCTCTGCAAATGATGCCGCTGCGTGTGGTCCCCCTTTTTGAAACTTTGTCGGATCTGCAAAGCGCAGGGAAGAATCTGCGGGAGCTCTTTTCGGTACCCTGGTACCGTAAAGTTCTCAGGTAGGGACTGTCATGTCCCCACATCTGCACGTGGCCAATCTAGACTGAAAGGTGTTGAGGCAATCCATTTCTTTAGGGGTATGTGTCTGTATGTCATCATGCCAGCCCACATGCACAGCCCTTCCCACACACTCACACGCGCCCACTCACCTAAGCACCCCCCCCCCCAAAACACACACACACACACACACACACACACACACACACACACACACACACACACAGCGTACGCATGAGCGCATGGGCTTGCATTTTCTATGCATGACCTCCATTGCCTATTTTGAACTCCCCTCATCCACGTCCCTCTGCGTGCATGGGTATGTTTCGGATGCGGCTTGGACAGTGTAAAAAGTGGAAGAGCCTGGGGGCTCCATACTTCATATTCTATCTGAACCGAACTGGAAGGGGGGAGTCAGGGCTTGGTAAGCACTAAGGGGAGACACTTGGTTTGTGGCGAATTTTTAAAGCACCCTTTTTCTTTTCGTTTGTTAATGGCTTATGTAAATTCATGTACCATTCATCAAAGCGTGCTATTCGAAAGCTTGATTTGGAAAGAATGAAAGAACAACACAGAAGAAGAGTAAGCAAAAAGTAGCGAGGTTGAGCTATGAGTAACTGGACAGGGACTCATATGGAAACCACCAGGAGGTAATGTTGGGCTACTCAGACTCCGGCAAAGACGCTGGTCGCATAGCCGCCGCCTGGGCACTGTACCGCTGCCAAGAGGACATTGTGCAGGTGCATAATCATGTTTCAATATGTTGTATAGACTGCGGCATGCAACGGCTTGACCTGTTTGATCTGGTACTTTCATTCAGTTATATGGATAAAGGTTGGTAACGCTGCTGTTGTACCAATCCCTGCACCTAAGTGCCTGACTGCAGGTGCTGGGCAATTCCATAGCGTTCTTGGCTCACTCAAAATGCTATACTTGGGATGGCCTAGGATGGATGTTCTTGAGCTGGAGCACGTGGCTCCCTGAAACCATTCAAACCAAGCAGGAGAAGCCTGCCTCACTGCAGGTTTAGACATATTTTATTCAATCGTGACTGTTTTGTGTTATTTTACCTAATGAAGACCCTGAGGAACAGGTTGTCTTTCGTAATTGGCCTCAAATTCATCAACCCTCCCCACAGTCCTCGCTAAATGAAATCGTTCATGCTCTGCAGCAACATGGCCATAGATAGCGCAGCGATCAGAAGGCAACAAACAGGGGTCAAAGACGCACCACTAAAGCTGACATTGTCACCAGAGACTGAGGAAAACGTCGTGTGCGCAGGTCTGTGAGGAGTTTGGAGTGGAGTTGACCTTGTTCCATGGAAGGGGAGGAACAGTTGGGCGAGGGGGAGGGCCAATGTTTATGGCAATACAGTCGCAGCCGCCTGGCTCTGTGGAAGGTTCCCTTCGAATCACTGAACAGGTCCCTCTTTCCCTTGACTTTTGGTTCCTCATATCATCGTGCCTCAAAGGGCAAAGGGTTGGGTGGACGTAATCCTGCTTCTCCTTCACAGCCTTTGACTTGCCATCCCTTGCTTCACGATCCTCCTGGTTTTCTCGTTGTTAGCCCTTGACTTGCCAGCAGTGGCTTTGACTTAATGAACAGAGCCCTGCTTGGCCTCCTTCCTCTTCTTCATAGCCTCTTTTGACTCAGCCAGCACTGCTTTTGGCTAGATAGACATCATCATACTTTTCCTCCTCGTTCTTCGCCTCCTTTGTCTCCTCCTAATCCTCCTTTTCCGTGTTAACCTTAGACTTACTAGCACTGGCTTTGGCTGGGTCGACGTGATCGTTCTCCTCTTCCTTTTCAACGTTTGTCTTTCTTTGCTGGGGAGACGTAATTCTCCTTTTCTCTGTCTTCTCCTACTGATCCTCGGACTTGCCAACAATGGCCTTGGTCCCCGGTCTCATCCTTTGACTTGCCAAGTATGGTCCTGGTTCCCATTATTACCTTTTGAGTTGCCAACTCTGGCCTTGTGTCCCGTTCCTTTCCTTTGACTAGCCGACTCTGGCCTCGGTTCACCTCCCCAAGGATTTGAGATGAGAGTGGAGGGCAGTCGGAGCAGAGCAATTTGGGGACGATGTGAAGGGCGCATCATGAGAAAGGAGCTCTTATGGGGTTGTGATGACGTTGAACTGTCTTTCTGCACTTTGTGAGACATGAGGCTCAATGCCAGGATCCTAAATGTATTGCACAGGGTGCTTGTTAAGGTACTGCTCCATGGGGAGGGTACCTCTCTATGGTTGCTGCCACTAGAGAAGGATAGATAGGGAGTGTAGGGGGGATGCACGGTGTTATAGCACATAATTCCTCATTTCATTGACTTTATGTATCATGCAATTTTTTTGCACTTCTTTTGGACAAGCGGAAGAAATGCCTCAAAGAACATTAAACAATTGAGAGTTCTCTTGCGTTCTCTTTACATACTTCTTCTTCTTTTGTAAAGGGGTCAGGACACTATTGTTGTAGGCTGAATGGCTTGTGGGTGTTGTAATTGACAGGGAGAAATGGTGCAAGCCAAATTTGGCATCCCAGCTGTGGCACAGAGGCAACTTGAGATCTACACCACTGCCGTGCTTTTGGCGACAAAGAGCCCTCCGGAACCTCCAAAGAAGATGGCCTGGCGTGCCATCATGGACCAGCTCTCAGAGCTCTCTCGCAAAGAGTACCGTGGGGTGGGCTCCCTCAGCAACCAAACCTCAGTGTCCTGCTTCATACTGCACGACCACCAGGAACCTACCAAAACCGGGAGACAGGGTTCTATGTTCAACATGTACCTCCGTCCTGCTTGTTGGAGGAAATGTTTCAGTCCCACAGAAGTGTCGATTCCGTGGTTACTTCGCTGAAATGTGTTGTGAGTCCCACCGAAAGGGCGATTCCGTGCTTAGTATGAATTTAAGGTTGATGGGGGTTAATGGTGTAGTTATCTGCTCATATGTGCAGTATGTGCTTAATGAGGATGCAGTCTGGACCCTCCTGCCTGATGGCCCCCCGCTGCCTAATTAGAGTTGCATGCATGCATGCACCTCTGCTCTGAAAGTCCCCAAGTGTGTGGAGTGTTGTATGCTGAGGGAACCTATGAACCTGATTGCCAAATTCCGGCAAGTCAACAAGGGCCTTGCATTGTGGTGGCTTGCATCAGAGGGCCGGCTGCAAGATTTCCAAAAGCCTGTCTGGAGTGCATGTGGAGGAATGCCACATACTGATGGGCTTTCTAACCTGCAGATCTCCCTGCTTATGGCAGCGGCCATGGTGCCTGGCCGTGCCAAGCCTCGGATGACCTGAGGTTTACTTAAGTTTCAAAAAACTATGTGTCATGGTGTGAAACCTCGAACCTGTGGCGGAAGTTGGAAGGGCAGTAGCCAAGGTTCACTGTGGTGATAAGGGTGGGGCCCGAGCAGGTGGTGTATGAACACCCAGACTTCATCAGCTACTTCCGGCATGCAACGCCGGAGGAGGAGCTGGCTAACCTGAATATTGGCAGCCGGCCCACAAGGCGTAAGGCAGGGGGTGGGGTGGAAACCCTGAGGGCTATCCCCTGGATTTTTGCCTGGACACAGACGCGCATGGTGCTTCCTGCTTGGTTGGGGGTCGGCACTGCGCTGGAAGCTGTCATTGCCCAGGTTCGACTCCTGGGCCTTGATGATGAGCTTAATATTTTGCCTTTTCCCACCCTCTTCCCCCCTACCCACCCACACATGCATGCGGGCGCACCCACGCAAGTGCGGCGGCAGTCTGTTTGGGTATGACATCTTGCCGAGGCTGCCTCCCCACTCCATTGCATGTAGCTACTGTGCATCTGCTTTGTACGCAAAGGATGCAAGGGATCCTGTTGGCCAATATCAACGTGCATCCAATAGCTTAATGCATCCCTTCTACTGCTTCCTTACTACATGTCTAATACGGGAATGTGTGTGTGTGTGTGTGTGTGTGTGTGTGTGTGTGTGTGTGTGTGTGTGTGTGTGTGTGTGTGTGTGTGTGTGTGTGTGTAATGGGCGGGGTAGGGTGGTGGGAGAGGGAGAAAGTAGGGAGAGGAAAAGTGGGGAGGGAGGGAGGGTGTGTGTATGTCTGCGCGTGTGTGTAGGGGGTGGGGGAAGAGAGAAGGGTTGGGGGGAGGAGGAAGGAAGGGAGGGAGGGACAGAGGTTTTAGATTTTGCTATGGTAGGGGTTATGGTGACAAGGTAATGCTGGGCCGAGCAGGGTTTGCTATCGGAGCTGGAGGCAATGTACGATGAATGGCCCTTCTTTAAGTCCATGATTGATCTTGTGGAGATGATAGTTGCCAAGGCAGACATGCACATCGCCCGGCTGTACGAGGAGATCCTGGTGGATAATGAGAAGGAAAAGGCATTGGGCCGCTATCTGCGTACTCTGTACAACAGGACCGTGGATGCTCTCCTCAAGGTTTCTTGTTGCTCGCCTTTTTTGCAGTCATTTGCGTATGCGCATTGGTTGTGAACCTTGTTGGGCAGGGTCTTGTAATAAAGGGAGCCTTATCAATGGGTATTCCAGTGGCCCCTTGGATATTCGGAGAGAGTTGCATTGTGCAAAATCTTCAACCCAACATCAACTCGACCCCAACATACTCAAGGGGCCCTCCCTCTCTCTTGCGCACGCTCTCTCTCTCTCTCCCTCTCCCTCCCCCCCCCCCCTCTCTCTCTCTCCCCCCCTCTCTCTCTCTTTTCTCTGACTCCCCCCCCCTACGCCCCCTCCCATTCCCCCGCTCTCTTCCCCCTTCCCTCCCTCCCGCCCCCCTCTCCCTCTCCCTCTTTCCTCTCTGTCTCTGCCTCCCTGCCTCTCTCTCTCTCTCTCTCTCTCTCTCTCTCTCTCTCTCTCTCTCTCTCTCTCTCTCTCTCTCTCTCTCTCTCTCTCTCTCTCTCACACACACACACACACACACACACACACACACACCAGCGCGCTCGCGCGCGCACACACACCCCCCCTCTCTCATACGCAGACACACACACACACACACACACACACACACACACACACACCCATGCACCCACCCACACACACACACACACACAGACCCTGTGTGTGTGTGTGTGTGTGTGAGAGAGAGAGAGAGAGAGAGAGAGTGCGCGTATGTGTGCGCGTATGTGTGTGTGTGTGTGTGTGTGTGTGTGTGTGTGTGTGTGTGTGTGTGTGTGTGTGTGTGTGTTTGATACATAGAGTGGGTGAGAGACAAAGAAATGCACAGTGCTCAATATACACAAGAACCATACAGGTATCGCTTGGTGTGAGTTGTGGAGTGACTTGGCAACTTCCTACCGCTTTCTTCTACAATCTTGAATTCTTGAACTTCACATCTTTTGGACTTTGGCCTTGCTATGTGCAACTCCACCTCATGTGGTTCTTTCATGTGGGTCAATTATCGTGCATGCAAGTGGACTGCATGTGGGATGGCACTGAATATATTATATTGGTGCTCTCTTGAACGATACCCTTGCACGGCCATGTATGTAAGGTTACTGTGCTTCGTTAGTCTCCATGATGCAAGGTGTGGCCATTGGGGATGGCACAGGTAACCAGGCACCAGAAGTTGCTCCAGAACAATCACATGCTGCGCCAGCTCATCCACTTGAGGGATCCGTTCATCACTCCCATAAATATTCTTCAGGTAAGCATCCACCGCCCCACCTCCCCCCCCCCCCACACACACACACACACTCAACCCCACATCCATGCCCACCCATGAGAGAGGGGTTTGTGCATTGTCATGACATTGACAGTCTGCAAGGGTTTGTGAATTGTAATAGGGGTGTGGTATGCTGGTGCAATCGCTCAAACATGCTTGACTGTGGACCGCTTGCACAGAAGGATGTTGAGCCAAAAGTGTAAATCTGTGCAGGTTCCTGCATCAGTTCATCTCTGTACCAAGGAAGAGCACTGGAAATTCTTACAAGAAGTTTCTGGCTCCAACACAACGTATAATCACATTAGTAAACACTTAGGCTACCTCCATGGACTGAATGTCTTCTTGATTATGTTTGCGCAAATCCTGATGCGTTGCAGTGCAAGTGGAGGGATTGCGCTGCTTACATGGCAGGAAACCACATTTAGTTGCCATGATGGGTGTAGGAAACATGGGATTATGATAAAGGTTGCACTAAGAAGGGGCTTGGGAAGTGTAGGTGGAGGTGCTTCGGCGACTCCGCAAGGCGCCACAAGATCAGGTGTCCCCTGTGTGCCGTCCCGGGAGCAACATTTACGATTGGGGAGAACAAGCCCCTGTAGGACATGGTTTTGAAGGACGAGCTGATTCACTTTAAAACGGGGTGGGAGGGAAGGGAGGGGTAGATTGAAGGAGATCTCCTGTTTATCTGGGCCGCTTCATGACATACTGTGCTACTTTACTTCTGCCAGTAAGTGTTGCCTGTTTCGTCGTGTCAGCAACAGCACTGGAAGAGAAAGCTTGTGTCGTTCCTCACATTTCTGAATCTGATTTAGCCAACCAGAGGGACATGGGGCTTTGACTAAGGGCTGAGGAGGGGGTGGCGGTCACGGCAAAGTTCATATGGTTTGTAATCATGTACAATTTCAAGCCAAACTTAGTTGTTTGAATTCATACTCCCTAAGGAATTACTCAATTTCAGAAACAATATTTAAGTGTGACACATACCATGACATGCCTGAGCCAAGTTCCTGGGGTCCAGGCGCTGAGGGATACACTGCTCGTCACCATCAATGGCATTGCTGCCGGCATGCGCAACTCTGGCTGAAGTGAAGCAAAGTACACCATAATGATGACGGTCATTTCATTACCACAATCAGCTTATACACCCTTGACCTCATTTAAGCCCCCCTTATTGCCTTACACAGTGCAGATGGGTCATTATTAATGACTCATTAACACTTCGTTTTGTTCCCGCCTACTCGCGCAATCTCTTCAGCTGCTGCCCCGGTCGTTCTGGTAAAAGCCCCTTTGGATGTCTACGTGCATGGGAATTGTGGCATTGAGGGTCTCCCCCCAAGTGTGCAAGCTTGACATCCTTTGGTCAAGTCCTCATAATCTCACCCTGCAAGCTTGTCAGGAACACTTGATGGCGGTTGAGGGTTCCGCCCAGACGGGGGAAGGGTGTGTGGGAGGAGGATGTAACCTGCAATTGCTCGCAGAGCTGCTGCAGTCGAGGCTTCATTGACCTGAGGTGGTACATCAGAATCATGCCTGGCAGGCTGTCCCCACAGTTGTGTATATTTACCCTCCCGCTCTCTCAGCCCCTCACAATCGAAAATGTTTGGCTGTGAGGTGCGGATATCACGTGAGTTGTTTTCGCTTGAAACGCTCAACAAAATCAAGTTTGAACTCAATGTGCTTGTGTTGGGTAGTAGTGCTCGTGTTTTTGTTGCCCCATCAGGCCTTTCGCCATGATGTGATTTTGTAGACCCTTTATTGCAAGCACGACGTTGCTCAGGAAATCGCGCATCCATATGTCTTGAATGAACTTCCCTTCTGTTTTATGATTCGAACACGCCCTTTCTGCCACTCTCCCCCCGCTCCCCCCCCCCCCCCCACTTTCCCCTCCACCCCGAATTTTTTGGGTGGGAAATCGTTGACACTCATGGGACAAAGCATTTCATCATCTACACAAGCACCTGGGCTCTGAAAGCCTGGACCTTGCACAAAGCAAGGGTGGTGGCTGTGAGCACGTGGTTGAGAGGTAGTAATGCAAGTGAGGTACAGGATTGCTCAACGAGTACGTCTGTCCTTCAAAAGTTTAACAGTCGAAGCCGCATCTCTGTCAGTAGTTTTTTTTTTTTTTTTTTTTTTTTTTTTTTTTTTTTTAATTTAATACGTTAGGTACCATGAGAACAGTATTTCTTTTTGAGAGTGCAGGTGTGTGCAAGGCGTTTGTTAGGACTAGAATAGCTAATGAACATAAATTTGTCGGTGGCGGCCGTTGATTGAGCCCCACCCAGTGTGCGTGCCACCCAAACCGCCCTGGCCCAAATTTGTGTGCAGTGAGTTTTGGAGTGTACTCAAGAGCGTAATTGTTAGGTGGAGAAAAGGTTCAACCAAATGCCTTTACTTTCAGGGCGTATTCAGCATGCTCTTTTACGTTTTGTCGCTCCTTTCCCACAGTCGTGGACAGAAACTCGACTTGTTTGTATGGCGTTCTGTATTCTATGCATGGATGGAGCAAGCAGTGGCAGTGGATGTTTGCGGGAGCACCAAAGCGTTACGCCATGGCCATATTGTGCATACCGTTCGTCCGCTTGCGTTCTGCCGTCGTCCCCTGTGCAACAAGGGTGACACGCGTTCTGTTTGCGTAAATTGTGAAGTCGATCGCCTTAGTGACATCAACTGAATCAGTTGGCAACTTCATGGGAGTTGTAGCTCCAAGGATTAGGAGGTGACGCATGGCCGACGGCCTGCTTTCTTAGCCTTATGATTTGGGATGTGATCGCACATGTGTCCGCAACTACTTGCGGTTTGTTCCTCCCAACTTGTCTCAGAAACTGCTGCGCATGGCGGTGGCGGATCAAAAGTCTCGTCGGAGCTAGGCACGTTCATCGTAGTAGTCGGGCCAAGTGCGTTGCTCTTTATTTGCGCTACAGGAATTTGTTCGAACTTACCTAAGCAAGATCTCGTGGTAGTGCCAGTCCGAAGAGTCTATCAGAAGCAACAGAAGTTCGGACGAGCGGGACAGTTTGAAGCAGCTCTCAGCCTGGAATGGATGGTCGTCAGGAACCTGAGGCAATATTTGGTAACATGCCCGGTTTCGAATACTATTACTCTTTATCTGAAGTCCACGTCTTGGTTTTACGCAGAGGGGATGGGTTTGTGACTATCGTAGTACTTTGCTGCTGAACATGTACAGCATTTCCGGGTTAGGGAGGGGGAGGACTAGTCAGTCCTGTAGTGGTCTATATCGATGAATGCCATGCAAAGAGGTCGGGAATAGGTTGTTGCTCTTCATGAAATGACATCTTCCCCAATGTGAATTTTCTGAGTACACAGCAGCCTCATACAGGGTTTGCCGGGGCCCTGGCCAAGTCAAGCCGACAAAACCACATTTTCTTCAAGGTTATAATCTAGTTAGCATCAGGCGCTTCTGTCGTGGCCCCGAAAAGTTGTTTGGATGGCCGATTACCTAAGGTGGGGTGTTTTGAATTCTTCTTGATTTTGATTAAATGCCGGAGGTAACGTGCAATGTTAACAGAATATTGTTAGAATATTCAACGTTGAACATGCTATTTGAATAGAATGTACATCCTATTCAAATGTTCAAGTTTTCTAATGGGGACCGGCAGACATTGCGTTCCCGAGATGGGACATGGCGCAAGGTCTGCCACAGATGTGGTTTAAACGCAAGGGCTAACCTGTGATGTCTGGTTATTTGGGCCCATAAAGTGTTAAAAGGACTACCAACAGTTAATTTTTTAAGTGTCTGGTGGGGGTTGCGTGATGAACACTGCCCTTTTGGAAAATTCACTATGTTTAGTTATCTTTTGCATTTCGAAAGATGGACTTGTTTTATAAATGGACTTGTTTTATAAATTTAACATGTGCATACACGACTTCGTGTATGCGCATGTTTAATCCACCGAAACAAGTCCACATGTGAGCGACACTACAGTTCGTTTCTCTTTGCGTACTTTTACACGCGTGTACCATATGCTCTTTGTCATTTTGGACTCAGGAGCGGTGATAGAAGCTGCGATTTAGTGACCTGTACAAGACATGTCTTCCAGTGCTGATTTGCAGGGATATGAAGGTCTCAGGGAGTTTGTGTCGGATCTGCTGTACTCCTTATGCATTCCGACAAGTAGGCGAGTTGGCACTTCAGGGTCAGCTACTAGCCCAGGATGGGTATACCCACGTTGTTATGTAAATGATTTCGATTAACGACAGCAAGTCATGCGTTAGGACTGGAGTTGATTAATGTGCGTCTTTCGCATTTTTTAATGTTAGTAATCGTGTGCGGCTGGATGTACATTCCGTATATTGCAGCAGCATATGTGGATTTGCATGATGCTGATTAGGGTTTTTGTTAACTTACAGTACTATGCAGCCCCTCCCAACCTCCCCACGCCAGCAGGGTGGCCCAAGCTCTGGTAGACTCTTTGCTAAATGGTGGCGATTACGTTTCATCATGACTAGCTACTGTACTCCTGGTTCTGGGAGGATTAGGTCAGTTGTCTTGGCTTGGGTTCTTAATCAGTACTGGCGAGGGGTGTACAAGTACTATTGGAGGGCAGTCAATTCTCTCGGTGATGCAAGTTCCGAACAAGCCGTTTGTGTAGTGTGTGTGAAAAGCCCATGTGGCCACAGACGGCTGTGTAATTGACATATTTGCGATGAGGCGCATACGCTGTTAGAGCTGCCTCCGGGGATTCCTTTGAAGGTCAAAGGTAAATGTAACAGGTTCTGTTCAGGGCTCCTAGAATACAGGGATTTTTTGTTGTGGGTGTCGGTGCCATTTGTGCATTTCCAAAGAGTCAATCACTCTGCAATCCAGTAAATCTATCGTACATCTTTTCCGATCGGAAGAACTGAGGGACGCAAGGAAGCCCTACTCCAGTCCAAATATCAGGAGAGAAAGTTAAGAACTTTCCGCCTGGGAGTTGGCCAGCTTTAGAAGGGAACCTCTCATGTCTAGAACCCGCTCGAGTTATACCTCGGGGGGGGGGGGGGGGGTCTTTTTATCGATAAGCAGACCCGTTATGCCATCTCAATGGCGCAACCTTGAGTGCCGGTGGCTAGCTGGCAGTGGGCTTCCATGAAGTTCTTCTGATACGGGGTTGGATTCGGATATCTGGGCCTTTGGATGCGGCTTTATCGGCTTCTGAATCTTGCAAGCTATCATGGCACGGAGAAGATGTGGAGGGTAGCTCATCCTTTGTTGGTCAGTCTTATTGCTGATGTGCAGCAGTGGGTCGCCAGCGCGCGCTCGCTGCTCTGTGGGTGTGAAAATGTGGTAGCGTGTATTGGGCATCAGGAAGTGGGCATCAACCGTACTGTGTGGGCTTCCAGACCTCGACTGTTTCCGTTTTAATATCGAAACAGTCGAGGTCTGGAAGCCCACACAGTACGGTTGATGCCCAAAAATTTGGAGCAAACTGGAAAGCTTTAAAGAAAAGTCTTCATGAACTCAGTTGCAACTGGGAATCGCTGACCAGACCCAGAGGTTTTGATTCTCACAAGTCCCGAACCTTTATATCATCCATATGTATAGTGTTTGACTTACCTGAAATTATGACTGAATGGCAACATGTTTTTCCTTATGAGAACATGCATGCGATCATACGTAAGAAATGGCACAAACATAGCTTTGGGGAACTATAAAATTCCTTGTCTGCAACTTGTTGTACACGCTTGTGTGTACACGCTTGTGTGTCATTGACTGACTTTTGGTGCAATGGGACTAATGGAGCTGGTTGCTGGTGCAGTAGTCGTGCAACCCAAAACCATAGTTGCAGGTGGAATGAAGTTCAGGGGAAAGTCCCGCGAGGGTGGTCTGGTCTTACGGGCATTTGACTCCCCCAAGACCAGTGTACTGAATACTGCTGCAGCCTTGCAAGGCATTGCTGGCTGGGGACCGGGGGGAAATTCAAACCCAAATGGTAGGACAGAATGTCCAGCGAAAATCATTTTCACTTCACCTCTTTGGGATGGGAAGTCGCACAAATCAAGAGCTCGCCACCCCTGTCCCTTCGTTTAAAACCCGGCCGCCCTGCCACTGTTCAAGTCCGGCTATTATAATGGCGCATTTCAACTTCGGAACAGGTTCATGATGTCTCGCCACTGGCTCCCCCCTAAGGGCAGGGCAGAAGTCAAGGGGCCACACTATCTCATTGGCAACCCGCTAACGGACACCCAAGGCAAGCTAGTACTTGAACGTGATCTTGTTATCCGTCAAGACCCTGGTAGGGGCGGGGGGAGCATTCCCCCCGGAAGTGCTGCCGAAACGACCGAGGGGTTTGGAGTAAAGCCCTTAACAACCTATTTCAGCTCGCGACAAATACACATTCTTGTCTTTACTGAACGATGGAGTGGTGTGTAAATTATCAGGATTTCGGGTAATTTTACCTGAAATCCTGAAAATTTATATACCACTTTAATATTACCTGGAATACAAGATTCACATTGATGTGAATCTTGTAATGCCTAGCACGTCTACAGCACTACTGCTTCAAGAGCTTACGATCTCTAACAGGCAAGGCAAGGATTGCTAGCTATGTACAGAACCATGAGCACGTGCTTGCAGTAGAGAATACTATGGGCCCATAGGACCCAGGTGTCTCCACATTCCCTTCAATGGGAAGGCGAGGCGAGGGAATAAACTACAACGAGGAAGTATCAATTGCTCGACCTCAAAGGGCAATTGTGGAATGCATGCGATCACGAGGAGCCAAAGGAATGCTTCAGAGGGCAATTCCATGAGGGCCTACAATATGCAAATGGTTAGTGGGTTTCGTAGGTCCACGTGGATAGGGTAATGATCGACCCCGGTTAGTGCAGTCTCTCATAAGGGATAACTAGCAGGACGATCTTGGCATGGTAGAGCATGGTCTGGCCGGGTACGGGCCTTCAGAAGTCAGGTCCCATTCAACATGGCCAGTACAAGGGGATGGCCCTGTTGAATATACAAGCCGATAAGGGAACATCCATTCTATTTTGGCCAGAAAGCCACGCGTGGCCGGTGGAAATGCCGACTCAAACAGCTACCTCTGCGTTAGGCCCCTCACCGAGCAATTCTGTTCCCCCTGACCCTGACACGGTCTTATACTTCTGCAAATCTTTCTTCTACTGGGCAAGTATTGAATTAATTGCACCCTACCGAGGGGATATTTGAAACAACAAATGCATAAAAGTGGGACACAGTGACCATGCATCACGACTCTCTCCCCTAGCGGTGTGTGATCAGTTACACCCACAGGAGACCTACTCAGAAGAAAGTTATACGTGTTTTTAAAACCTTTGTTCAAATCCAGTATTTTCTTTATAAAAGTCACTTTCTTTTGAAACCCACAGTTACCTCCAGTTTCAGAAGTATTTTGAAAAGTGTACCGCCCGCTCCCGATCCAGTACAGCGACTCCACCAACAGGTTATCACAATTCGAGAACTTCCCATTCCTAAACAAAAGAGCTCGTATTGCTCATATAATCTGCTCTGCCCGTACTAGTGCATCTACTAGCAGTGACAAGGCTTTCTGTGAAAAAGGACGCCTGTCCAACGGCGCAGTTGTCAGCCCGATCTACGATCTAGATCACACCGTACACCTGAGGCCTCACGGGATAGTTGCACCTTCTTATGCTCTGGATTAGAGATAACGTCGTTGTTTTGGACTGTGAATTAGAGCTTTCTCTGCACTATATCGGATTTCTGCCTCGGCCCAGCCAGTTCAAGGTTGTGTATCCGTACCAGGCTCCTAGTCAAGCGGATGGGCACATGGTCTCCCGCCAAACTTCCTGCGATATGGATTTTTGTCCATTTGAGGTTGCTGTTGAAGGGAGCAGCAATCAACTAGAGCCAGAAGAGGAGGTCAATGGCCTGGCAGCACGCAGGGACAGTTGCAGTGCTTTTGATCATGGGAACTTGCCTATTGATAGGCCACTTGATCAAGATTCTCATATTAATCTGGAGCTGTTTGATGAAAGCAATGCATATATACATCAAGGTTTGACGGGGGACAACAAAAACAAGGAATGTAATGAGCTTAAAAGAGCAGTGCCCTCTGACGAAGCTGGCAGTCACCAGGAAAACAAACATAAAAGGGCAAAGCGAAAGCGGAGTACTATCTCTTCCCTAGACCACACATCAGCAAACCTGTCATGCGCCGAAGATTGCGATGTGCCCCCGTTTGTGTCCATGGGGCTTTCAGTGTTTCAGCAATGGTTCGGAAGCTCGGGCAAAACCTCTGTCACATGTGCAATTGCAAAAGCAGGTCACGTGAGGGTTCGCAATAGTGACCAGAGAGCGGATGAGCGACCATCCAGTCCCATGACTACCTCTGGCGCTGCTGTTGCAAATGGTGGGGCCCAGGACTGCTCCCTCCATGCAAATGAGACCCACAAAAGTACAATTGGGAGCGGCACATGTGCTTCTGATGTATTGGACAAACCTTGCATCTCAATGGAGGCATCTGATGCTTCACGAGATCCCTGCTGTCTTGCTCTACCAAGAGAGAACAGTGACAGAAACCCAGGGAGGCACTCCTCTGTGCTGCCTGGTGGAAATGCGATAGCCGAGGACTGTCTCAGGACTGATGCTCTGGAGGATCGCCGGACTGAATGTGGAGAGTGGCTCAGTGGTGGAATGTTTCGGGAGACTGGGGTGGCCCATGACCTCGATTTGTGTGGCCTGATTAAAAATTCCAGCAGCCGGAAGCCCCTTGGGTCCATTTCTCGCGAAGAGCTCAGTGCTATCCTCACGCAGGAGGTTGAGTATGGGGAAGAGAGCGGGAACGCCAGCTTTGACTTGATAGCACTGGAAAAATGTAAAGCAAGTTTGCACCCCAAGTTCTGCTTCTGGCACAGCAGGCAGGGCTGGGGTCGCCATACTAATTTGTTTGATAATCTTATCAGCAATGAAGCTGCTGTTGAGAGGATTGGGCTCGCCTTCACAGCTCCAGTGCTGGTCCCGAGAAAAGCGCGATTTATGCTTTCTGATATCAGACGATTGAAGCCTCTCTATCAAGGTAAGCTACTTCGGCTGGCTAGTTGTGACTCCGCTTGCATTTTGACTGCACAGGACAATGCCGCCTCTGCTCCGGAATGCGTAAGGATAGTGATATGCTGTCTTTGTGTGTGGATGTGTATCTGTATATGTGAGAGAGCGCATGTGCGCATGTGTGGATGTGTGTGTGTGTGTGTGTGTGTGTGTGTGTGTGTGTGTGTGTGCACATGAGT
>KV908618.1:80489-82989 GCA_002005505.1 Botryococcus braunii
GATTGCTATGTGATAGAATCAATGTACGTCTGCCGAAGACCATAGCTTGGCCTTCTACACGTTCATGACTCTACCTGGTAATGATGAGCATTGACATCATTTCCAGGTACGTTTCATATAGATAACTACAGCCACCATGTGTCAATGGTACTGCACAATGCTCATCGCAGTTGGTCCATGCGATTGTATATGGTTATCGTGTATGCTGCCAACCTTAAAGCTTTGATCCAGCAAGTTTGCGCGCTAGGGAATGGCCCAAAGAGGATGGGCGACTCGCAACAAGTCAGACATAGTTTGAGATGCGTTTTCCAGGCTGTGTGTCAATCTGAAGGCGGCAGAGTGACAGGAGGTAATCTTCTCATGATGAGTTGCTGGGGTAAGTGGGATTTTGGGATGGAACTTCAGGAAATTAAGCACAGGAAACCATATGAGGTGTTGCTTCTGGCCATTCGAGAAGGAGAAGCAGGCAGGCTGGTAACCTTGCCAATCCCCCGGGACCTGGTTATAATTGCAGTCCCTGGGGAGCACTCGAGGAAACCCCATCTGGGCCGCCTCCTCCGCCCTCTCCTCACGCAGGGCTCCCATGCCCGTTGTCTCGAGGTACAACTCTGGCTGGTCTATACCCGTCCTCCCCCCCCGGGGGGGGGGGGGGGGGCTTTGGCAGAAGTTGGATTGTTTGCTCTAGCTGCGGTGCCTTCCTTGCTGCTATTTCAGACCGTGCACCTGACCTGATGATTCACTAAACGCATGCAAACGCTCTAAATGCATGCCGTGTCAGCATTTCAAGGATCAGCGCGTTCACAACTATGTGCATTCTCCCACAGTTTCATGCATCTTGAGCTTGCCAATTGGCTTGCTGTGTCGGAGGCGTCAACACGTTCCTTGGGCCCTGCTACAAGTGCCACAAAGAAGATCAGTTGGATTCTTCTCCGTATGTGACGAGGAGCTCTTGTCGGTTGTTTGGGAGTAATTGCAAGGCATCTATCTGTGCGGGCCCCAATCAGGTGTACATCTATCAGCGGCTATTAAGAGAGTGGTCTCTGCATGGCCAAAATGTGGTTGGCATGGGACCGCAGATGTTTGCAAGGGATCTGGCAGCTGATTGGACCAGCTGGGGCAATGAAGTTTTGCACTTCCAGACCATGGACCGGTTCTCTATGCTACCAGAGCAGGCACCTGGAGGGGAGCCCTATGAAAGAGACACGTTCCCAGAACTGCTAGTGGACAAGAAGTCTTGACAGCCGTATACATATCATGGTCGCCATCTATTACGAATATATTCAAAGCGCGACAGATGTGTTGCTTGGGTGCTGGCTTGCCATGTGTCAACTGTAATTACGGAGTTGCACATATTGAGCTTAACTCAGAAGAAAAGAAGGCCTTGCTGGTGCGTGGGCTCTGAGATCAACGAGTTAGTAACACTAGCTAGTGTTATAATGAACGTATCAGTACTGATACGTTCATAATTCATTTTGTTTTGTTTTGACTCGCAATTGGCGGTAGTGCATGGCGGCAGTGTGAAGGGCTTGACCGGGGCTTCAAGAAACAACTGCTTCTTTATAAGCTGACCAGGGTGGGAGGGCAGATGTCTAAGCCATCACGGTAAGGATCTCTCTTGTGCAACAGCAGTCCGTAGTAAGGAGTCAATGCTGGCCATGAATGGGAGTTTCATGCTTGATGGCCAAAGTGCAGCTTGATATCTGTTGTCCATAGGCCTCTGATGTGCTCGCAAGCTACTGGTTCCTGTAGGTGTGTGCTATGTGACGTTCGACCAAGCTGATAAGCTAGAAGTAGCTTCTTGTCGGAACCCGCCCTGCCAACCCTCATATAAGGAGGAGCATATAGGCGTTCAGTAGTTTTTACTAGGCCTACACTTCTTCATAATGATTCTTTCAAAAAAACCATGTAAATTACATCTTCTGTAGTTAGCGACGACATTGTAAAGTTGGGACCGACCTTTCTTGGCTAAGAGGTACCGTCAAGTGCAACCATGCAAGCTTCAAGTCGTTTAGTACAAAGAGCTCCTGACCTCAAACAACTCGTCCATGTTACACCTAGTACCGCGATAGCATGTAAACCATCCACAACAACGCGTAGGGTAGCAACCAACCTAGCATGTAGCTTCTTTGCCAATGCGAACAAGAATACTTCCATCAAAATGACGTCCTATTGGTTGGCGATAAATGCTGCAACGTATTGACTCTTCCCTTGCCGCCAGGGATGTGCAATAAGCACCACATTGTTGGCCCCCACAAACGCCAAAAACGCGATCGTTACTTAGCTACCTTATACTCGCTGTAATTCAGTTGCTCGTACCTCTGCCCCTTCCAACACCGGTTTTTCTGCTAGCTTTGTCAAGAACCTCGACGCTCTTCACCCCTTCAAACTCTAAAACCCGTCTTCTCCCTTTACGATGGCATACATTTCGTCACTCTGAGCACGGCATTTCTTGCCTGTCTTCTCCCTCTACAAGGGCATACTTTCGTCACTCTGGACACGG
>KV908618.1:87989-110489 GCA_002005505.1 Botryococcus braunii
AAATGATTCATGATGCTTGCAAAAGCGTCACCCTGTAAAGAAGCTTGAGATCCTCCCGAAATCAGAAGCGGAATATGTTCCCACACCAGGCGACCCACCTCCCACAAATGGCGATCCATGCCATTGCCTGGCGGGATGGTTCCACTTTCATGTAGCCAGTTCTCGGCTTGCTGTGCCAGAGCTGTCCGCGTTGCCATGGCCTTGTTGGCGAAAACCATAGCCCGCACGTATGAGCACCGCTCCTCACCCACTCTCTTCAGATGTGCCTGCAAGCCGGACCAAGTCAGGGAGGATTTGACTGGGAGAAAACTTTGTCATCCCCAATTTTTCCTCTCCCTCCCTGCAATGCAACGAGGCTGCACAGTATGCAACCTGCCTGAGCAACTCCCGAAAAGGACCGCAAGTATGCCCTTTTAACGGGGCAACTGACGCACATGGCCTGGGTTTTCCCCTACCAGCTCTCAGGGAGCGGAGAGTTGTTTCTGCTACTTGACAGTGCAAAATCGCCCGGGGGAAAGGGCGGTAACAGGTCCTACTAATGCTGATCCCTACCGACTTCCTACTCTGCCCAGGTCCATTCCAAATACCAATCCAGTCGCCGCTGTCTGCCCTCCATCATGTGGGGACACAAGGATCGACATGCTAAACCCGCTCATGTCTGTCCTGCGACATGGTGCAATATGTTTTGGCTCGAATTCCTCTTTGATGACATTGTGACCAAGACTGACACACACACGCACACACACACACACACACACACACACACACACACACACACACACACACACACACACACACGCACACACACACACACACACACACACACACACACACACACACACACACCACCTTCAAAGAATCACGCATATTTATTACACGATCACTTAGCTCACCTTGATGAGCTGAATAAAGTTGCGTGCATATCCTACATACTGCACTTCTCTGTGGCTGTCGTACAGTGCATAAACACCGATAAGACGCTTGTTTTCTCTATCCCTCAAGTATGCTGCCAGCGGCATGAGTGCTGTACCATCATCTTCGCCCTGCACAAGCATCATCCCATGCCAAATTACAGAAAGACACCTCACTTGTGGCCATGTAGACCTTCCAGGCCTGATTCACTGCCCCAAATGTTGCGAAACACCACATCAAGATAACATGAGACAACCTACAAACAGCTGCAGTGGAGGCCAGTGATGCGTCAATACCCACGTGAGCCTTGCTTGTGACATGGGGGGAATAATGGCCTTGCAATGCAAATGGTAAGTGGACGCCTCTACATCACACTACTACATGAACCTCCAGCTCTTTCCCAAGTACTCGCCACGTTACACACCCAAATCAAACAGCAGGAAAGAGTGGTAGCATGAAAGCAAAGCATGCAATATATTTCCGTGGAGGACTTTCAGGCTTAGTTGCTGTCCCACATATTGCGAAGCACCACATCTAGATCACGTGTGCCAACCTACAAACAGCTGCAGCAGGGGCCGATGACTTTAAAATTCAATATTGCCGTCAGTCTAGCTCAATACATTAATTAAATGACACTTTTAAAAAGCAACTGGTGCAAATCGGAGTGAACGCTTCTTAACCACACTACCATTGGCCTCCAGCTCTTTCCCTAGTTCTCGACACGACGCACTCGCAAAACAAAAGAGAGAAAAAGTGGTAGCATGATAACAAAAGATCTAAACTAATTTTCCGAAGAGCCGAATCTTGCGCTTCTAGTTAACATCAAGACAATTTGCAACGTTTTTGATGCTTCACATCAAGGTAGACCAACGGACTACCAAATCGTAAGACCTACCTGTATGGGATCAAATCGGTCGGAAGAGAATACATTGTGTACTTCTGCCCCTCCTTCTCCGTACAAAAAGCCATGCAACTCTCTGTGCCCTTCCGGAACGGCAGAGTCAGAAATGACGGCCCCTTTATCTTCTGAAACCACTGAAGCGGTTGTCAGCAGCGCACGGTTCCAGGTTCTGCTTGTTTGAAAATTGAGTTTGTTTTCAATTAATGAACTGTAAGGAAGCCAACTACAAGCTCCTGAGCGCAGCCGGCCATCCCATTGCCGAGCCTCTGGCGTTCGTGGATGAAAACACTGCAAGCCATATGCTCCAGACATGTTTGGCATCAATTTCTAGTGTATTCTCAAAGTTGGAATCCACTTGAATTTGCAGGGTGTCACCAGTATATTTATGACGTGAGAAAGTCCATCGTACGGTGGTACAAGCAAATCTCGAAACCAGGCGGCATTTCGCAGACTGATCCCCTTGCCTGATCAGCGATCAGCGCCTGGTCAGTGACCAGTGGCCACATCTGCTCTGGAAGAAACTGCAAGTATCTGCATTAGCCGGTCCTTCTCGTGTTAGAAAGCCATGCTTCTGCGTAAGTAGTGTTCTTAAGAAACAGCAGGAAGTACTGAAAGAGTCTGCTGTCAGCAGGACTCCTCTCCAGTGCTCCCTACTGATCCTGACTCCTTCAAATCCCAGGCAACATAGTCGTCTTGGGTGAACAGACATGTAAATGTTATTTGTTATTGTTCGTGCGTAATTCTTCTCTCCTTTGCCTCTAAGGATAAGTTGGAGTAAATCTAGCCCGTGTTTGGTCGGCCACCACCCCGTTCCCCGGGAGATGGTAACATAATGCCAAACTTGACCGGGCAGCGCCAATGCAGCGTTGCAAAGCTCGGGGGCAGGGGGGGGGGGGGGTTTCCCAGCACTTCAGTATGAGACGACCACACTTTTGATACCCACTGCCCGGAAAATACTGTGTACATCTCTTATGATGGGGCATTGACAGGAGGGAAGAATATCAGTTCACAGATAATGTCATGTACTCGTTGTGAACCTGAAGTAAGGTATGACCCAGACCCAGGTGACTAGTGAAACCCAACCTCAATATACCTTAAACTCCAGCTGTTACTGCTGAGTCCATCCAGCCGCAGGGCTTCTTGCATCCTTCCTCAAACAAGCACTACCAATCTCGACAGTACCCAGTGAAACACAAATTCACAGCTACAGTATCCCCTTGACATTACATGGGGTCCATAGTGCATCCATGGCCAGGAGTAGCAATGCGCCGAGTTCAAAACAACACCTTTGCAGACCTGTACACCACACTTGCGCAACTACACAGCCAGCAACCCTGCAGGCAATAATAAGACGGGATGATCCAGAATGCATAAACCTTCCATAATTTCATTTGAAGAATACATATCGAGGCCGCACTTAGAATGTGCTTTCCAAATCCCTGGATCTTTACGTTTCAGACCAAAACACAGCACATCAATACATTTGAAGAATTGATTACGGGACAGGGATGAATCATACTTGCTATTGGAGATAAGAGGTCACACATGGCTATATGTTTGACAACTGAACCAGCTGGACAGAAGGCTTCTCATGCCTATGCCACCACGAAACCACCATCGCCAGAACTGGGCTGTCCTATTGCCATACTTAGTCCAGGATGATTCACCCCATTGGCAGTACCGACCAAACTACGAAGGTGAGCCATAACTTGTGAAACTCCTGCTGGCCATGTTACTAACTCCTGTCTACACCAATGTCACCTAACACGACAGCAGGCAGCCCCATCGTCAGTCCTGCATCATCAACACCATGTCCAACTGATGCATGTAGTGTCATCCTGCAAGCCAAGCCGGTGGCGGGCCTGGAGACCCATGACAATGGCAGGTAGAGCCCACAAAGGGGCCAGTTGTAGCAGGGTGGGGCCTGTCGGCTTCGCCACAATTGTTCATTTTCTACAAAGGAGCACCTCTCAGTTCTTCACAATCGCCAGCCAACCCATGGTCATGTACAGAAGCAGGAGGGGGTACACAGCAAGAGCCCTTCGAGCTGGAGAGACAGAGCCTCCAATAAACGGCACAGAAGCCCAGCTGGACCAGCCCAGCGCAATGGCAACAACTACGTAGCGTACAATAGAGTTATGAACAATCACTGATATAATTGCCGCCACATCCATTGGGAACAAGCAGTATCCCAGAAGGCACATGCTCTGGAAGAAGCCAATGTTCCCTCCCAATAGCACAATGTTGACAGTGAGGACGACTGCTCCAAGGGCGCAAACTCCAAAAACCAGCTGCACGTTTGTCCCAATCGCACATGTCGAATCAGTCCCATCAACCATGCAGTAAAGTCCAACTGGCTCTAAATCATGACTAGCTATGTCAGCGTAAGATGAGTACTGGATGCTGAACGGCACCTTCTATAAAAAAGGGGGAATCTAAAATCAAATAAAGTCACCACTCACTCTACAGCCTTAAAGCAAGACAGGAAGAGGCCAATGACAGGTATGGTGAGCACGGGCACTAATTGGACTATTCACATGCCCCACTGATTTCGCAGCAAAGGGAGCATTCACGCTTGGGCAGCCCTGGAGGGCTATATGTGCATCACGAGCCACATTGCATTCATCAGCAAGTAATAACGACTCAAAAAGAGGAAGGCTACATTGGTGTTAACAGGAAACAAGTGACATTGGAGCATCTTATTGGTAGACAGCACTCGAACTCAATTGCATAGCACAGGGGGGTGAGGATTCACCCCCTTCCATGCCTAAGAATTGGTCCAGGAGGGTCAATAACAAACAGTTGCAGCTCTGAACATGACTACACGGAATAACTCACCGAGAAGACTGCAGATGGCTTAGGAGTCCCCACAGACAAGCAGATGGCCAACACCAAAACAAAGGCCTGCAAGACTACACATATCAGTTTCTATTCACAAGCACCACCGGCACTCTTAATTCCATGCCTGGCTTACCAAATCCTCAGTTGCCTTGACTGTCATGCAACACAGACTGTGGCATTGCAGGCTACGCAACTAAGCAATGCACCTTGTGGCGCTGCTTGCAATAGGTTTGATGCGCCACCATGGCGATACAGTTGGCGTACCATTGGGCCCCATAGATCCCAATTGCGAAGGGCTGCACTTTGCTGATCACGGCTCTTGAACGGGAATGCCACAAGCACCAGGTTGGCACCGATACGGTGCAGGTCTCTCTTCACGGTTTCCCATACTGGCTCGTCTAAGGTATTCTCTGGTCCAAACCCTCGAGGAGAGTAACCTCCACTATCAAGCCCTGAGAGCGGCGGTGGAGGTGCTGATGTGGGTATAGCGGAAACATCAGGTTGGAATAACTGCACCAGCACAGTACAGTTTCTCCAGACATAGAATAAGCCCAGCACATGCTATGCCAATACTAACAAGACACTGCTCGTGGATAGCCAAAGCTTGTGTTCCAGTTTTGAGTCTGAAGAGTTGATGCCACCGAAGGTTTTGAAGTACAGGCAGGCCAACCGTTCGTAAGAGTACAGGTACAAGATGTTAGTAAGGAGAACGACGTGCAGATTCGTTAAATACATACAACAGCGACAGATTTATGAGGAGAGAACGATTAGGCCAAAAATAAACAGACTTTCCGCTGGGGTCTCACACCCCAGCCAGATCCACTGATGCAAAGATCGTGCAAGATCGTGAAATGAACTCAAAACCCATCGTCGACGATCACTGAGCATTTTTATGACCTAGCTATTTATTAAGATGATTAGCTCAGACACACATTGCTTTGTGTAGAGCTAAGCGTACCCTCTCCACGTCCGTTGTGTAATTTGCCTGTCCTGGACCAGTCATGTCGACAGCCAGTCGATGTTGCAGAACAACCAGCTTTGCCTTCTCTTAAGCTGCAAGCAATCAGGTAGAACATTGTCCGGGAGCAGATGTGAAGCCCATTTTGAAACAGGTATGCAACAACCTTGCACGTCGTTATAATTTTAAAGCACAGAAGCTACGCATGACAGGTTTAGCTCTGACATTTCTTTAACGCAGTCGTCAGCAAGATGCTTGCACATCTATTTCTGCGCGCTCCTGCTTCTCGATGCATGTAGGAAGGCCAAAACCAACAACCGGGCAGGCAAGTAAAGAGTTGACCCTTGACGCAGTAACTTCGGTGTACCTGACCGTCACTGACGGTCCGTCAGCCTGGATACGGTATCGGCGGACCGATGGTCGCTGGTCGAAGGGCGATCAGGGCGTTCCTACCGCTCTTGGAAGCAAACGTTTGCTCGAATTGCTAGCTGCGGGAACAAATCTTGATCAAGAAAGAAAGAGAGGTTGCTTAAAAAAGTTCCTGGCTCTGCTTACCGTCCTGGTTTGTGGTTGAACTCTTGCGACAGGTTTGAACCCTACAAGGGGACGATGTCCCTGCGCTCTGAGGCTGTCTGCCCAAACAATAATAATTTGTATGTTGGTTTGAAAATAGCGCTTTGGTGGTTGGTTCGCTTCCTTTGTCGGTTCCTAGGTGGTGTCCGGTGTCCCCCCCAATCGTTCCTAGTTGTGATGGCCCTAGTTGTGTTTATACCTATTATCAAAAACATTTCATGTATTTTCAAGTGATAGTCGTTCCTGAAATTGGTTTTTGTTGGCGGGAGTCGTGGAAAATTAGCTTCCACGCTAACACGGTGTCTGAAACAATACGGCGATTGTGTGAGCTCCTGGCGTGACTACTGTTGGGAAGTAGGCGTTGTGTAGTAGACATGGTGTTTCATTTGTAGGCCATAGGAGTGGAGGATGGTTTGGTTAATGCTCCTGTCAAACTACCTATCTTATCTGCCGTGACTGCGTGGATGTGGTTGTTGTGCTCCCACGCCTGGCAGTTCTTGCTTTCTTGTTCTGGGTTCAGACATGATACTTTCATATTTGGTCGGTATCTAGCCTTCTAAATCCCATACCACAACCATGCTTTGAGGCACTGATGTTGCTTCTGTGGTCTGTTTGCAGGGAAAAGATGGTCCAGATTTTGAAAAAAGTCACTGATGGAGTGAAAAAGGTTGGAGAGGTGCTTGTCGGCACTGGCAAGGCCATTGGGAAGGGCATTGGAGATGGTGCCAAGGCTGTCGGCAACTTCTTTGTCGACCTGGGGAGGAAAATTGGGGGCGCAGTTGGTGAAGCATGGACTGCGTTGGGCAAAGGTGTCAAACGGATCACTGGCAGCAAGAATGCTTAATTGCTGGGAACAGTCTTTCATGAATCTTTTCTGCGAGAGAACGTACCACCTGACGTTGCTAGGGGTCAGCTAGGAGGGTAGACACCTTAGTTAAACATACTAACAGTTCCTGGTTCTGAGACCTTTCATAACTGTCAAGTTTACAAAATCTGCTGTTCTGAAATATTCATTCTAGTTCTCCACTTATTTTGGGCTAAGCAAATAAATTGCCTTCTGTTTGTGGCTTTCCCGCTGTGTGTTAAACATGCCTTTATCGCGGGACGGGCATTCAGCAGAAGATATAGTTATGGTATTTCAGCCATAGTAGTTTCTGTCCTCAGCATCATTATTGCAAATCTTCTTCTGAGGGTTTTGTGCCGTGCTGTTCAAGCATGTCAGTGCCAGTACGATATCGTGGCCTTGTACATTGGGTTACGGCACACTCCGTGCTAACTTCTGTTGTTTGGAGAGTTCTGTACAGTCTGTCCTTATATATGGCATGATCAATGTTTTGGATTGGAAGTTACGAAACGCCCTGGTGATGGAGGTTGGCCGAGTGCTGCTTTTGACATTAAGATGGTTTGTCGGACTTCAGTCCATGCAGGTGATTCCTTGGGGTCAAGCGTTATCTTTCAAAGGCTAGTTGCATGATTCTCACACAGCTTGACTGGCAAGTGTATCTGTAGTGAAATGCTCAATAGACAAAGGATAAAGGCCTTGTTCAGATGGGTCTGGGCAATGGGCAGCAGCAGTGATGCACAGGTCATGGTGCAAGTGGGTTTGAGTGTTGTGCAGCTTATCCTTGTTGCACCAAATATTGATGATGTCCGCTTATCATGGGGCTTCAACGGGATGCTGTTGGGAATGTCTACTGTTTTTCTGTTCTCATCACCATGCCACTTGTGTCTTAGTCGCAAGTTGGTATTTCGTCTAGTAGTGGGCCAAGTAAGCAATTTAATGGGCACGGTAGTATTTGCCACACCGATTTAATAAATGGGAATAGGCAATACTCGAATTCTCCTACTTATGCGTTGCTGTCCTTTACGATCTTATTCTATGATTACCCCACGATTTTTTCTTCAATATTTGGTGTCCCCTTCCTATTCTAATGTGCCAAGTCACAAACAAATCACACACACAAGGAAGGTAATGGCATTGAACCTATGGAACGTATCTGTAAGTTGTTATATAGGAACCATAAGGCAGCGTTGTTCCTAATGACCGCTTGCCCCGGCTTGAGTGTAATCCAATGCTCGTGTGGTTCGCAAATTCTACACCCTCCACTTGTGCCACTGTTGGAATTTGTGTACTGTCAGGACAATCCAAGGATGACAAATTTTAACCTGAATAAATTAGCTGTATAGTTGACAATGTGTTCAACTCAAAGGAAACTCTTTGATAAACAGCCAGTGGCCTTTATGGCCACAAGTAGTAATGGATAAAGTATCTCAGAACATGGTAGAGAAGGACTTTCCTGTTGTTTGTGGCTATTAAAAGTGAGTTTATCCTAATTGTTAATAACGTGATAAACTCAATTGGGATAAGGGCCAATTTCCAAGGCTCTGAACCTCAACTCTGATACGAATTCATGAAAAAAAGGGCCAGAACAGCGCAAGTCAACGCGCTGGTCTGATAATACTAGGAGCGACTGACCGAAGTCTCAAGCAGTCAATCCGTTGTGTTTGTGAAACGTCTTTGTTGTCTCAAACACTGACTCTCAGCCTGATCTCAATTAACTCTCATCTCTGTTGGCATCGTGGATGCATTGTGTCAGATCAAGAGGAGATCAGACTGGCCTGTTAAACTGCTTCCATCATACAATGTTGTTGATGTTGAAAGTATTTACTTACTTGGATGACACATGCATATGTATCATCGTCTGTGATTTATAATATTAAATACAAACTGGATCTTGCAGGATCCACAATGGTTATGGGCCCACGCCCATGGAGCGACGACCATCTCTGTTGACGGACGACGAACTCAATCTGCTCCGCGAAGGGCACTTCCACTGTGATCTATGCAATAAGTGGGTGTCAGGAAAAGTTCCCATTAAAAACGTGAATCGTGCTATTGAACGTGGGACTGTTGTGTTCGAAGACTTTTGCCGAGAAGGTATTGAGCAAGAACGTCACCATCAAGCAAAGTTTAATCATAACAATATTAAGCTAGTTCAATCACTTGAAAACTCGAAGTATCCATTTCCTAAGGGTTCGCGTCGAACCTTTTCTCTTGACATTTGGGAAGCCAGACTGATCGATAGAGAAATTTACTCTCAAAGACTTCAAGAACAATATACCACATTAGCTAGATACGAGATTCCGTTGGACTTCTCACATCACTGTTTATTGATCGAGTATGCTACCCTACTTGCATTGAGTAAAGGGGCTGGTGTATCGTTGAGTCCTTGGCTTGCACGAGACGAATCACCCTACGAAACTCTGAAAGACAAGCTTGCTGAGACGAACGCCTCAATTGTGAATGATTTAGAAGACGGTACAGAGCAAAGGTGCAGGTGTTACATTCCCAGACATGGCAACATTGGCTACGAACCCTACCCCAGGTAATCCATCTAATCCACAAGGAAATCAACCCTCAGCTGGCAATACTAGTCAGTCTGCCCAGTCAGGTAATAGCATAGATCAGACAAACCCTGTGTATACCAATCTAAAACTGGTTCAGGCGTTAGACCTGGATTGTGAAAACGGTTTTAGATGGCAAAAGGATGTTCTGAATGTTGCTAATAGCAAACGTATTAAGATGTGTCTAGACGAAGAGCATCCTAATACAGCAGGAGACTCTCTTGCTATGAGTCTTCTAACTGAGAAAATTCCTGACGTTTGGGTGGACAGGGCATTGGACATGCCAAACGCAAAGCAGGCCTATGACTGGCTGCTGCGCAAGTTCACTGGTGGCCACAATGAGGAGTTAATGAGGAAATGGTCCAAGGTCTTGGACTATGGGCGTATCGATGAGGGTCAGGAGTACCATTCATATGTTGCCAGGAAGTTCAGGATTGCAAGAGGTCTACAAGCCAATAATCACCCATGCTCTGATGGTAGGCTAAAAATGGGGATTGTAGAGGGTTTGCCCAAGCATTTTGACCATGCCAAATCAAATCTCTACACCTCCTGTGTAGTGAGGTGCCGCGTCAGCGCGACGCGTCTCACATAGGATGTGCGCGTAGTTCATGTTTCTTCGTGCCCTTTGGGATACGAGTAGATCTCGTTGTCCTTGTGTGTAGGAAAATGACTGTAATATCCTAGTGGGTCTCCTCTCGTCATCCATATCGCTATGCTCGCGAGAGCATCTCGTAGAGGGACGACGTAGCCGGATCCGCGCATAGGTGGACTAGGAACTCGGGTGGCGATCATTGTCTTTGGGTTTTGCTGCTACGAGTGAGACATCTAGCATTCTCTTCATTGTTCATTATATATTGTTCTTTGGAGACTCGGACGACCTGCGTGAGGAGGGCTGCGAACTTGTAACGGATTGGAACTTCGATTTCTACCTTCGGTGTCACCCTTGCCTGATACCCTTGCTTAGCTTGTTATAAATCTTAGTTACACGTCTCACTTCGTTAAATTGGTATCGGCGAGGCGGTTAGAGCCTCGAACCGAAGGGAGACGTAGGGAAGGTTGTAATTGCATTGTTCCATTGCAACATGATGGCGGTTAAACGGAAAGGAAACAAGTACTCCGGTCTCCCCCTTAAAGAGAAAGAAATTTTGGAAGGTTTGGAAAAGGAAGGTATTGAAGTCGATGATCTTTTGGAAGAGTCCGAAACGGAATTGCATCTGGCCCCATCGCCCAAACCGACCACACCCAAAACGAAACCCAAACCCACTCCTTTGAAGACACCCTTGAAGAAAAATAAGACTAAATCCCTAATTCTACGGTTATTGAAGCGGATTGAGGCCTTGGAGGGAGAACGAGCATCCAAGCGGACGTCATCCACCACTAACGTCGTGCGTGTGCCTACACCAGCCATGTTTACAGGAAAAAGAGGAAGCTTCCAATTCTTTGCTAGTAAGGTGGAATCATATGTGAACATTTCAAATGTGTCAAGGGACAAGTGGGTGGCAGTCGCGCTGCAATGTATGGAGGAGCGACCTACAAAGGTGTGGGGGACATACCTCAAAAGGAAGGAAAGGGAAGGAGGTCAAACAGAGCCAACATGGGAAGACTTTAAAAATTTTATGGGAAATCGATACGACTCTACCGATTTGGTTATGGCTGCCCGGCAAAAATTAGACCATGTTTATCAAGGGCAAGAAAGCGTTGAAAGATACATAGAAAGGTTTATTTCCTTGTTGAGTGATGTAGAAACCGAATATGACATCTGCGAAAACGATAAAATATATATGTTCCTCAAAGGCCTGAATGCTCCTATTAGAGTTGCTTGCACAGTTAACCCTCAAACTGGTGTCAGGTTCACAAGCCTCGACTCATTGTGCACTTATGTGGTGCAATATGAAAGCAACTTAAAATCAGGGGGGATGCTGAGGGGACCGGAAGGAAGGAAGGTTCTCAACGTTGTGAAGAGGACTCCAACAAGCACGCCGGCATACTTTCCGGGATTCACCCAGGGGCCTGTGCTTGGAGCCGTCGGACACACCGTTGGTGGGAAGTTAGATTCTCGGACAAGCGTCCCCTCCGAGCGCCAGTGTTATTTCTGCAAAAACTTTGGTCACGAGCAATGGCAATGTCAGGCCAAGCGGGACTACTTGCAAAGGAAGAGCAGGCTGAACTGGTGGACATCACCGGGGAGGACGCCTCAAGTGAGGCCGACTTGGCGGACACCGACAAATCTATGGACGACACCCCCGTCGTCACAAAACCCCCCAGTAGTACCGGTATGACTTTCACTCATCAAATAAATGACATGTTGGAAGGCAAGCCACAGGCCCTGAAAGACTTGTTACTTGCAAATGAGGACTTGTTTGCAAAACAACTCCCGGGGTTACCCCCGGAGCGGGAAGTGTTTCACACAATAAATTTGGAAGAAGGACATCGGCCCCCCAATAGGCCCGCGTACCGTCTTGCTCCAAGTGAGCTTGCGGAATGCGAAAAAACGGTTGATGAGTTGTTAAAATTGGGATTGATCAGGCCAAGTTGCTCACCATTTGCATCACCTGTTTTGTTTGTTAGAAAGAAGGATGGAAGTTTGCGTATGGTAATAGACTACCGTCCCCTGAATAAAATTACCATCTCGGATAGGTACCCTCTCCCCAGAATTGACGATCTGTTGGATAGGCTTAAGGGAGCCAAGGTGTTTTCGAGCTTGGACTTGTTGTCTGGGTACCATCAAGTGCGACTTCGCAAGGAGGATGTGCCTAAAACTGCCTTCAGGACCCCTTTTGGCTTGTACGAATTTCTTGTACTTCCCTTTGGTTTGACCAACGCGCCCGCGACATTTCAACGGCTTATGAATGAGGTTTTTCACGACTTTATAAGGGAAGGCTTTTTGGTTGTATACTTGGATGATGTGCTCATTTATAGCAAAACGGAAGAGGAACACCTTCTGCAGTTGGACAGAGTTTTCACCCGTCTACGCGAACACCAACTCCTGGCAAAACTTGTCAAATGCTCTTTCTTTGAGAAACAATTGAAATACTTGGGACACATCATTGGGGAAAATGGGTTGGAAGTGGATATGGATAAAGTCAAGGTGGTGCAGGAGTGGCCTACGCCCACAAACGTAACGGAAGTTAGGAGGTTTCTTGGGTTGTCTAATTACTTTCGAAAGTTTATTCAGAACTACAGTATCCTGGCAACCCCATTGACAGCTCTCTCTGGGGCAAAAGCACCTTGGAAGTGGGGACGGGAACAACAGGAAGCATTTGACAACATAAAGGAAGCTTTGGTAAGTGCCCCTATCTTAACACTCCCGGACGTACGTCGGCCATTTAAGGTAGTGTGCGACGCATGCGATTACGGCGTGGGAGCTGTACTGTTTCAAGATGGGAAGGTTTGTGCGTATTTCAGTAAAAAGTTGGGAGCAAGCGAGAGGAACTACAGTGCCACGGAACGGGAGTTATTGGCTGTAGTGTATGCTCTCACGGAATGGAGATGTTATTTGTGAGGTAAGCCAGTAACGGTGGTGACGGATCACAAGTGCAACACCTTCTTGGGTCAACAGGTGGGGCTTAGTCCTCTGAGGGCTCGGTGGGCCGAGCGCCTGCAGGAGTTTGAGATTGAATGGGTATGGGAACCGGGCAAGACCAACATTGCGGATCCGCTCTCCAGGTGTCACTTCACTCAACACCCTGGACCTGGGGGGAGGGACGATGGGGCCGCTGTGGCCGGGGCTGCCCTCTGGCGCAAGCGTCGGCGCACCAGTCCGGACTCCCTCACCCCCTCCAGCCGGGATGTCGAGGGTACCCTCACAGCTCGGGTCCGCAAGGTCCCCAAGGTCACGCTCCCGGGGCCCGCTCACGAGACCCCAAGCTCCCTCGGCACGATGGAGCAAATCGGGTTGGCCAGCCCGAGTGAGCTTACCCGCGAGACCGATGGGTACGAATCCCTACTTGGCAAACTTGAGAAGGCTTACACATACGATCCGTGGTTGGCAGCGCGTGCGAATAGAAGGAAGGTTAGTCTAAAGGGAGGCTTTTGGGAGAGGAATGGACGGAAATATGTTCCTGCATTGTTTGAGGAAAGGAAAGATGGGGAACTTGTCGTGGAGAACCTACGACGTGGAATTTTGGAAGCTTTACATGATCCACCTCATGTTGGTCACCCTGGAGTAACTCGCATGTACGAGCTTGTAACAAGGGAATGGTACTGGCCGGGAATGTATGAGGATGTCAAAGCCTATGTTGCTCATTGTGACTCTTGTCAACGAGTCAAGGCTCGGAATACTTTGCCTGCTGGTCTTCTTCACCCCTTACAAATACCAGCAAGGAAGTGGCAAAGTGTGTCTATGGACTTTATTAGCAACCTCCCACAGACCCCAAGTGGAAATGATGCTATTTGATTTGTCGTGGATAGGCTTAACAAGTGTGCTCATTTTGCTGCTACAACAATGAATGCTGATGCTTATACTCTAGCACAATTGTTAAGGACATGGGTGTGGATGTATCGTGGATCCCGGGTGTGGTGGCATTGTAGATCACAAGCCACTCACTGGCGAACGCGGCCGCACTCTGTACGATCCGAACGAGCCAAATGAGGATAGCTGGAAATAACTTGCACAGGTCACGCGTTGTTGCCACAAGAAAGTGGAAGAATACAGAGAGAGTCACGGGCTCCCGCCATTGCCTCCCAAGGGCACGACTCCTAGGGTCCACCCTTAGGGTCCCGTCGACCGGTTGGCCCTCCTTGGAGGGGTCTCTCTGTATGGCCATATGGACTTTGGATAGGCTAGGGTAAGGCTGCCTTACCCGGTAGGGTTGACCATGGGTCCCTTACCTGGATAGATTTTTGTGCACATTAGGTGTATGGCCTTTTCACTTCACTACCACACCTGATCAATATGGTGCAATACTGGCGTAATACTGGACTATATGTGGAAATTGGACTCCCCTTGGACTCTGGACTTTTGGACATCTGGACTTTTACCTCTGCCCTTGTGTCTCATTTTGGCTGTTCATCATGTGGACTTTCGTTTTTCTTTCAGTGTTTTGTCTTTTGTTCTGTTAGTCATGCCTGATCCTTGTTCTTATTGCATTATGGTGGGGACCCCGATACGCAGCATTCGGCTGGGGTCTGGCAACACGGGAGGCGGGTTGCCCGTAGGTCTAAGTCTGAGTCTCCGCATGTTGGAAGGTCTTTCTGTTCCTTTGTTTGCCTTGTCTGTTTGTTGTTGCGCTCTGCCTTCTGCGCGGGGACGCACAGGAATAAGGGGGGGAGTATGTAGTGAGGTGCCGCGTCAGCGCGACGCGTCTCACATAGGATGTGCGCGTAGTTCATGTTTCTTCGTGCCCTTTGGGATACGAGTAGATCTCGTTGTCCTTGTGTGTAGGAAAATGACTGTAATATCCTAGTGGGTCTCCTCTCGTCATCCATATCGCTATGCTCGCGAGAGCATCTCGTAGAGGGACGACGTAGCCGGATCCGCGCATAGGTGGACTAGGAACTCGGGTGGCGATCATTGTCTTTGGGTTTTGCTGCTACGAGTGAGACATCTAGCATTCTCTTCATTGTTCATTATATATTGTTCTTTGGAGACTCGGACGACCTGCGTGAGGAGGGCTGCGAACTTGTAACGGATTGGAACTTCGATTTCTACCTTCGGTGTCACCCTTGCCTGATACCCTTGCTTAGCTTGTTATAAATCTTAGTTACACGTCTCACTTCGTTAAATCCTGTCTTGGTGAGGATGAGGACAAGGTCACACTCAATATTCAGGCATGTTCAAGGTTGCTTGGAATTGATGAATTTAAGGCCCCCTCACCATCAGTCAATCTTATCAATCCAGTCAGAGGTCCTCCTCGCCCCAGGAACGCTCCAGGATCCAGGCCACCAGGGATGCCAGAAGATCTGCCTGACAACTTCAGGGGCTGCTGGCACTGCTTGGAAGATGGACATACCAGAAACGTGTGTCCAAAACTTATAGCTGAGAAAGAAAAAAGGGCTGCCCTCATTTCAGCACGCAAGAATCAAGCCAATCCAGTTGGAGGTATTGCATTGGGGGACTCTTCTGACTCAGGTAATCCATTCTCTAGATGGGTGGTAGACTCAGGAGCCTCAACACACATATGCAATGATGTTAGACTAATGCAAAACATTCACTGGTATACACAGCCAAAGGGTCTAAATTTGGCAACTGGTGAACATGTTGCACAACGCAAGGCATGTGGTTCTGTGTGCTTAGTAGATGAAATGGGGAACATGTGTAAACTTAAAAATGTTGAATATGTACCTACTGCAATTGAAAATTTGTTGTCGGTCTCTAGTGCAGTAACAGATGGCATTCAGTTTACAAACAATTCACATGGAGAGATTATCAGTATGTACAGTAATGCTTCAAAATTCATCTCTGAAGTCAGAAAAGAAAGAGGACTGTATTTTGTTTACTGCTTGTGCTGCAAAATTCAGCTCTCACATAGTGTTGGATATGCTCACAAATGCTCTGAATATGATTTGTGGCATCAACGCTTAGGACATCCAGGAAGTAAAAACCTGGAACGACTGCAGACTGAAGATATGGTGAAGGGAATAGCTACATCTCTGTCTCCTTGCTTACATGGTCATTCACTGTGTGATGTGTGTGTGATGGGCAAGCAGACTAAAGAGAGCTACCAAAGATCCCCAGTATCAGCAACTGAACGTCTTCAGCTGTTGCACTTGGATGTGATTGGTGAGCTACCAATTCCAGGAGCTGAGGGTGAACGCTACATGCTCACAGTACTAGATGATTACTCTAGAGCTGGTGAATCCGTAGCATTGACTTCCAAGTCCCAGGTGGGTGGTGCTGTTAAAACAATCATCCTGTACTTGGAAAATCAGACTAATCACAATGTAAAGGTGGTTAGGTCTGATAGGGGAAGTGAGTTTGTAAATGCTGACTTGCTTGACTTTTTTCAGTCTAAAGGGATCAGACATGAAACGTCTGCTCCTTATACCCCTCAACAAAATGGAAGAGCAGAACGTTTTAACAGATCCTTGAAGGAGAAAGTTAGAATGCTTCTTTTGCAGGCAAAAGCTCCACAGAGCATGTGGGCAGATGCACTTCCAACAGCTGTTAGGTTGTTAAATCTCAGAGCAGTAAAGGGGAAGACAGCCACTCCCTATGAATTGCTGTTTGGGAGGAAACCATCAGTGCACTACTTGAGAGTGTGGGGATGTTTGGCGTTTATCAAAATACCAGACAAGGATCTGTCAGCCTTTTCAGCCAGATCTGAGGCTGGGATGTTTGTGGGATATGAGCCTGCATCAAAGGCCTACAGAGTTAAGGTGGGGAACAAGGTAAAGGTGTCAAAGAACGTCAAATTCTTTGAAGACAAATTAGGAATTCATGCTCTCACTCCCAGTAATTCTCTCACTGCTGAATTCCCCCATGAGATAAATTTTGATCAAGTTCCATGCACTGATGATGGGGATGATTGGGATTTTGTACCGGTAGACCTCACTGGTTGTAATAGGTGTTTTGGTCCCTAGCGGTTTGGTAGCGCGTGTACGCGTTGTAGGTGTCTCGAATGTGCCCCTAATGTCGCGAGCATAAGGAACGAGAAGAAGACACAAGAGAAGATAGAGCATGAGGCGGATGCCGTCTGTTTGTAACAGACTCTTATTGCTATTTCTTGGTCTCCGTGCCATTGTGTGATTTTCCCTGTTACATTTCTGGTATCGGCGACTGGTTGCCGATCGTCGGATTGTGGTCGACCTTTGTGCGTTTTGTTTTGTCTTTCCGTTTCAATCATGGGTAAACTTCGTATTTTTGAGCCTTCGTTGATGACTTTTCACCATTGGGTTGGGGTTGCTGAGTCGTATTTCACGCTCAACAAAACCGCGGAGGAAAACAAGGTTCATACGGCGGTTCAGCGGCTTAGTGCCGGGCCGACCAAAACATGGTTATCTTTTGCAATGTCTATGGAACCTGCAGACCGAGTTTCGTGGCCTCATTTTTAGCGAACCATGGCAATGGTGTACGACTCCGCTGATCATGCACGCACTGCACGGCATAAGCTAGATTCTGCGTCAATGGCGGGTACCCTTGAGGAGTACACGCAGGAATTCATGTCTTTGGTAGGGGATGTTTCGACGGAGTACACTATCTCGGCTCAAGACCAGGTCCACCTCTTCAAAAAGGGGCTGGCCCCCTACCTGAAGAGTGCAGTCACCCTTAACCCGGCCACAGGAGAAGACTTTCAGAATTTGGCAGCTCTTCTTCAGTATACAGCTCGGTATGACGCAGGGGTATCAGCTGAAGTGAAGACACAGCACATTGCAGACAAGAAAAATGTAGAGACGCTTGTCGTGACGCCTCCCGTCGTCGATGTGTCAGATTTAGCAGTGGCAGCGGTAAACTTCAAGCGCCGAGCAGACACAGAGCTACCTTATGTGCTGCGTTGTCATAAGTGTACTGGCTTTGGGCATAAGCAGAGTGTCTGCCCCTCAAAAGATTACTTTGATCAGACTGGCCTCAAGAAGAAGCGTTGGTAATATGGTAAGTATTTGTTTTGATATTGCTCTGTGTTGATTCATGCACTTGTCAGCATGGTCTGAGCGAATGGGAGCTCAGGGTTGCCTTGCTTGTGATTGCTGCATGCTGACCTGTGCATAAGGAGGCCGGACCCGTGTCGAACGGTAGGCCTTGGCACGTCCCGTAGGATTTAGGGGCCTGAAGCATCGACGAGGACAGAGTTAGTTTTATCCCTAGACTAGAGGAGTCTCTATCTCATACTTTTTCTTAACCCTTACTTCACTGAGCAAGTACGCAGGGGCGGAGTCTAGCCATACTGACAAAGGGTGTTTTGCACCCTCACAGGTGCCTGCTAAAATGCCAACTGCACTGCGGTGGCAGGAGGGGTTCTGCGTGCTCGTCATTCAGTTCTCCTTCAGCAGGTACCCGGGGAGTTTCTCTCCGTGTCAGGGCTTTACGATGCACTGGGAGTAGGGGCCCCTGCTACTCGGTGACCCTTGTGGTTTTGTTCAGTGGGGTACCAAACAAGCTTAACACTAGTTACGCATGCGTACGTCGATGTTCTAAGGGGGCTAGTGGGGCTCCTGGGGTTAAACCACAAGTCCTTACGGGAGGGGCTTGGCAGGTCGGGTGGGCCCTCTGGCATCCCTTAGTCACTGGGGGAAGGCTCTATGTGTGCCAACGGAGTCGCCGAAGAGGGGTTCTCCAGGAGTTAAGACTCCCGAAGACGAATGGAAGGGGGCTGGGCCAACGAGGGAGTCGCCCCTAGTCTGTGCATGCCTGGTGGATGAGATGAATGTGCCCCAGCAGTGACAATGGGATCCATCCAGGAGGATAATTAATGCTTGATTGAACCGGTTAAGATATTTTATGCTTGTCATGTCATGGAGTTGTTTGTGTAAGTTGGACTTGGACTCGGACTTGGACGGGACTTGCTTGCATGTGTGCCTGCCTTGTTTGTCTGTATTGTTGTTATATGGTGGGGACCCCGAATAGACGGCAGAAGGCCGGGGTCTGACGGGAGTGGAGGATGCCCAAGTTTGGGCGTGGCCCGTCTGTTCTATCCGTGTCTCATATTGCTCGGTGAGCGAGGACGCTCACAATAAGGGGGGGAGGATGTAATAGGTGTTTTGGTCCCTAGCGGTTTGGTAGCGCGTGTACGCGTTGTAGGTGTCTCGAATGTGCCCCTAATGTCGCGAGCATAAGGAACGAGAAGAAGACACAAGAGAAGATAGAGCATGAGGCGGATGCCGTCTGTTTGTAACAGACTCTTATTGCTATTTCTTGGTCTCCGTGCCATTGTGTGATTTTCCCTGTTACACTGGTGCATTGGAATTAAACAGGGAAGCTGGAAGGGGTATTGCTCCAACTCTCCCAGCTAACATGGAAGTCATGCACAGGATGAATGATATCCTGAGAGGCTTGGGAACAGCGGAAGAGAGTGGTCCGAGTGGGTTATCTGAGCCAGGAGCTACAGGGGAAGGAGTAGTGGGCACTGGTAACATGCAAAATCCAGTGTCACATGCACCAGATAGTTCAGGTGATGAATCAGATAATCAATCTCCTGCTGAAATCAGTGACTCATTTGAGGAAAGGCAAGGTGGTGCCAGGAATGGTGGAGGTAGATACGAACTGAGGCAAACTTTGGCAGAACCAGACAGGTATGTTCCGGGTACATACCACATTGGGGAAACGCCAGTTACATATGCATCAGAAATAATCCCTCCAAATCAAAATGGTGCACAAGAGCAAGTAAAATTATCATCCAAGAATATCAAGGTTCCAGAGGACTGGTGGGAGGCTAAAAAATCCCCACAGTGGCCATATTGGTTAGAAGCAATGAATGAAGAGATGGATTCTATAGACTCTCATGAAACGTTTGAATATTGTGAGAGACCCTCTGATGCCAAAATTATTCCTTTAAAATGGGTCTATGCTCTAAAGACTGACAGTTTTGGTGATATTGTCAGATTTAAGGCGAGACTGGTGGCACAAGGTTGCAAGCAAAGGCCAGGTGTTGACTACTTTGAAACCTTCGCTCCAGTAAGTACACACACATCTAGGAGGGTGCTGTTAAATCTGGCTACGTCAAATGGGTGGAAAGTTCACCAAGTTGATGTGAAAACAGCATTCCTAAATGGAACACTGGATGAGGAAGTGTATGTAGCCCAACCTCCCTGTTTCTTTAATGGCGATTCTAATGTTGTGTGCAAGCTACTAAGATCTTTGTATGGTCTAAAGCAAGCACCACGTGCATGGCACAAGTGTCTGGTTGAAGAGCTTGGAAAATTTGGGTTTATAGCCTGTCAAAGTGATCCAGCGCTCTTCATCAACAAGGAGCCATTCAAGTCATACGTATACTTGTTGGTATATGTGGATGATTTGCTGATTGTGAGTGAGGATGTGGAATGTATTCAGTGTGTTAAGCAACAGCTGACTAGTATATTCTCAATTCACGATCTTGGTGAGATAAAGTCATTTTTGGGCTGTGAAATCAAGATAAATGAATCCTCACAAACTCTGAAAATGACCAATGTCCTGAAAATTGAGAAATTGGTGGAAGAGTATGGGCTGCCTGATCAGGGGAAGGAGGTTGATACACCCATGTCAGGTTCCTTCTTGCCTACCCAAATGCCTGAACCTCCTAAAGGGATGACTGGAGAGCAGATTGGATCAGGAATTCCCTTACCAGAAGGTCACAGGTATTTAGAATTAATTGGTTCACTACAGTATTTGTCAACAACTACAAGGCCTGATATTTCTCAAGCTGTGGGGATGTTGAGCAGATTTAGAGGACAGCCAACAACATCCCATTGGAATGGAGCAATTAGAGTACTGAGGTACCTCAACTGCACCAAATACATGGGAATTAAGTATACTGGATCAAATAAAAATGAACTGGTATGCTTTGTGGATGCAGATTTTGCAGGTGATCTGGACAGTAGAAAATCCACAACTGGGTTTGTGTTTCTATTGAACGGGTCTGCTGTATCCTGGTCAAGTAAGAGGCAAACTTCCATAGCAACATCCACTGTGGAGTCTGAATACATTGCTGTAAGTGCAGCAGTGAAAGAAGCCATGTGGGTGGGAAGTATGCTCTGTGAGTTGGGAGAAGAGATCACATGTGTAACCATGTATTGTGATAATCAAGGGTGTGTGTCAAACCTGAGAATCACATGGTCTCTAAACACACTAAACACATCAGTGTGAGTTACCATCATGCACGAGAGAAGGTGGTTTGGGGTCAGATTGATCCTACATATGTGCCAACTACTGAAAATGTAGCTGACATGTTCACAAAGCCACTAGCATCTACTGTGTTTGAAAGACATCGTAACATGTTGGGAATGCAGTAACTGATTGTTGGCATGTCCTGAAAGTACAAGGGGAAGATTGTTGGAATTTGTGTACTGTCAGGACAATCCAAGGATGACAAATTTTAACCTGAATAAATTAGCTGTATAGTTGACAATGTGTTCAACTCAAAGGAAACTCTTTGATAAACAGCCAGTGGCCTTTATGGCCACAAGTAGTAATGGATAAAGTATCTCAGAACATGGTAGAGAAGGACTTTCCTGTTGTTTGTGGCTATTAAAAGTGAGTTTATCCTAATTGTTAATAACGTGATAAACTCAATTGGGATAAGGGCCAATTTCCAAGGCTCTGAACCTCAACTCTGATACGAATTCATGAAAAAAAGGGCCAGAACAGCGCAAGTCAACGCGCTGGTCTGATAATACTAGGAGCGACTGACCGAAGTCTCAAGCAGTCAATCCGTTGTGTTTGTGAAACGTCTTTGTTGTCTCAAACACTGACTCTCAGCCTGATCTCAATTAACTCTCATCTCTGTTGGCATCGTGGATGCATTGTGTCAGATCAAGAGGAGATCAGACTGGCCTGTTAAACTGCTTCCATCATACAATGTTGTTGATGTTGAAAGTATTTACTTACTTGGATGACACATGCATATGTATCATCGTCTGTGATTTATAATATTAAATACAAACTGGATCTTGCAGGATCCACAGCCACCTATTAAGGCTCTAGTTGCCTTGAGGGAGTGCGAAAACAGCGACCGAGCCTATGTATACCTATGTATTTTTTATGAGTGAAGACATTATGAAACAAATCGGAGTACAAGCATTACAGCAGTCGCAAGGCGGAGGGTGCTCAGGAGCAACCTTGGTGAACCCCAACCCATCCGGCCGGCACAGTAGACAGAGTCCTGTTCGAAACAAGCAAGCGACGGGGCGTGTTGCGTGATGGGATGTGGACAGCCAGGCCTCTGACTTAAGGGGAGCCACCAGCCGAAACAAGGCTCCGATTCCTCTCTTAAAGGATAAGCTGCGCATGCAGGGTGGGGAGTGAACAATGAATTATGACATTAAGACTAACCAGGCCATT